>WURV02212042.1:0-10950 GCA_011762755.2 Epimenia babai
ACCAGGTGTAACAGACACACTGACTGAGGTAGCTATTGACCAGGTGTAACAGACACACTGACTGAGGTAGCTATTGATTCATCAAGCATCAATACTACACACATATGTAGACTGACCCGGGTATCAACGCTGTGTCCTGCTGCGTCATGCACGTCATACAAATGCTGGGAAGACACTGGAAGTTTGACAAAATCAGCAACCTCCCGTGCAAGGGGGTTGTACACGACCACTGCAAACTGTTACAGAAAAGATCTTAAAAATCTGGTAGTGCATTTAAAAAAGAGATATCATTTCGATCCCATATCTACATATTTCATCAGTCAAGTTGATATCGCTTGACTTGGTTTGTCAATATGTATATATGTATTTATAGGCTGATTACCGAAGTAATCGTTGTGATAGGCCATCCTGGGCCTAATACAAAGCTAATGTGGTTAACCCGACAATGTGATTAGCCTCACTTATAAGGGTTGGGGGGAAAACACCTAGTGTGAAAAACCCACTGAGTCTGGGTAGACAATTCACACCACTGCTCCCAAGTTTCTACAAATGAACTACATATGTCGCACACTGCCCTAAGTCTATGATAAGTTAATGTTTATTTACAATGAGATGACGACATAGTGGGGGGGGGGTAAGCTAAATAGAGAGCAGCATCTGAAGCACAGCAAACGTCAGAAGGAAAAAGCCCCAACAGAACCACACTGCAAGGGCTACCCAGGCCCCCATCGGCAATGGGGTTTTAAGGCGTTTTCAGCCAGAAAAACGCCACAGTTAGTATAGTGGTTTTGAATTTGAACCAGTGACCCCTAGATTCAAAGTCAAACGCTCTAACGACTACGCCACCTACCCCCTGGTTTGTCAATATAGTTTTTCTTGAAAAACGATTCTTAGTTTGAATATTAATCGCATCTGAACGGTGGAGCATGGACTTACATGAACACTAACACAAACATATATCCTTCACTAGTAATCACCTACAAACAAGATGACAGGAACAATCTGGATCAAGCACCTGTTACAGGGCTGCACACCTGCCCTAATTACTCGTGAACCATCATTTTGCATGCACAAAAGGAGTACACAAAAGTCACATTTACGTCAAACATACGCGAGAATTAGTCTGTGAGTGAGAACAAAGTGAAATGTTGAGAAGGTCACAGTAGACCATATTGAGAAGTCTAGCAGCTGAGCCAGGAGACCGGGGCAAAATGTGGTTAAACGCGGCAGTTATCACCTTCTGAAAACATCGTATGGACATCGTATCGTGAAGATGACCCATTTATTCCAAATGTTCGGTCCTTGGTTTAATGAAAATATGACGCTGCCCTCATCTTCTTGTGGTAAAAATCAGTTAATAAGATTTTACAAGAGTAAGGGTGAATAGTTCAATATAGCTTATTGCTGTATATAGTTATTGCTTAACAAGAGAAATGGGGGAAGCAAAAAATCCTCTGGCCACACCCGAATGGGCCTGCATTTCGTTACAGTTATTTATAGAACCTCAAAGGCCACTTATTGACGTAAATAATAATTTATTAAGACAGGTATTCTTAAGAAATTTCTATAATTTTACACATTTCCTTCATTAGCTCAGAGTCAAAAAGTCACCTGTACTGGATCGAAACCATAGTTTAATCATTACAGAGCGCATCGCTTCTAAATTCTTGGTACCTGTTACCATTTACATGAAACATTCTGCTGGTTTTCACATGATATACAATAGATCCAATAGATGAGAGGTGTGATACATTGGCAGCTCTCGAAGATAAAAAGATCAATCACGTGGGACTCACAGAACTAAATAAGAATTAAACACGAGCGTAGGCAAATACGGCTAAAATTTAATATAAAATAAAACCAAATTAGACATATTAGACTTTTTTTGTTGGGCTGAATTTGTGGGTTGTGGATTTAAACGGGTGTGCGTTGCATGATGTAGGGAAGGATGTCTGTATAAAAGGGTCGAATACCAAGATCGATGCCTAATCCATGTTGGCTCTTGACATTAACTAGCTGGAGTGTTGATTGACAATGAGGTGAACAGTGAAGCGCTAGAATGGCTCGAGAGTATAAGGATGCAATCAGCAGTCAGTATAGTACCTGGCCATGATGGATGCCATTGGATAATCTCTGCGCATAATCGTACGCGACAAGCTGTCTGGCAGTGCCCCTGCAGTGAAATAAGGAAAACTTCGTGACGTCTACGTAGGTTTACTACTACTACACTGAGTATAAAGAATTCACTACCTAAGCAACATAAACCACAAATTGTGACCTGAGAGGAACAACCGGCTATCTGCATTTTCGGCTTCTGCATGTTCGGCTATTAGCAAATTGTTATTCTCACACACATACCAACATAGTTGATAGCTACTTGTTTCCTCATGATAAACCAAATCATCATATCATCCGATGTATTCAGCAATGAATAGTATCTAATGGAAACATTCTAATACAGTAGTACTTGCAGGAAAGAAATGTAAAGGAAAAAAAAGGTATATGTTTTTTCTTTGCATTTCTTTCCAGCTATTCAGAGAACCACATTGGCTACCCCATTAACATCACAGTACTACTTGCAGGAAACTAATTTTTACATAAAACGTGGAAATAGGGTGCAATGTCAGATAGCCAGTCGTTATTCTCAGCTCAGGAGATGTCAGGGAGTCAGGCACCCACCCAAACTCTTCGTCTCCACGCCACGCTACTTCATGCATCATCCTGTAACATCTTTCCCATCTTTACACGTTTCACTGCGACATCTCTCTCTCCTTTTCACTGTCTACTCCTGCCACCCCAACCTTGTCTCAATACCCCACAACTGAATGTTATCTTCTACAATGTCAGTCATCTCCCTATCTTCCACCATGACATCTTCCCACCTTTACCTCGGCCGACTGACGAAAGCACTCTCCTCGTAACATGTCCGAATAAGCCCCTTTGCCTCTAACAATATCACTTCCACCTGCAATTTCCCTCACAATTCCGTTTCATACCCTCTCTTCTCGTGTCATACCAAAAATATAACATTGATCAACCACAGGCAAATCAAAGCTATCACATGCTGTTGATGATGAATGTATATCACAGCTATTCACCGCTGATACAATACTCTTGACACTCGCATATCACCCATGATGGATAATATCAAGCGTATACCCATTTAACGGGAAGTTTCACTCCAGCTATTGTGGGTAAATGACTTGTTAAGAATCGTAACAGAAACGCTGACCTGTGGGTAGTTTCACATGCCATTCGCATACGGGTGTAAAGTGCTAACCGCTCACTGGCGCAAGTTCAATTCTAGTCAAGATACCAACTATCTTCAGGGCAAAAGGACATCGAACAGTTACCCATGAAGGTATACACAATTTCTCCGATGGAGAATAAAATAAAGGAGACTAACTCACCAAAATCCTAATAACCACAGTGTGGGATAGCTTGGTAAAGGGCCTGTGATAGCCCTTTTACTATCGTTCCCAAAATCTATCTCTGCATCCCAATCTCTAGTCGTCGTATCCCAATAAAAGCAAACAGAAAAATCACTCTACAAGAAACAAATCTTAGCAGACAAGTTTTACTATACCAGAGTGCTGAATAGGTGTAAAAACACACAAAATATAAATATCTGCAAAAAAAGGGCCAAGGTCCAACAAAAAAAATTGTAAAATGACGCGATATTCAAGAGTAATTCATGTGAAGTAAAAATTTGTTTTTCTAATTAAATTACCAAACAAACCCATAAAGATGTAACTAGGGAAAAAGTGCATTGTAAGACTTGCAGTTTATGAGTTAACGTAAAATTGATTGGTCACTATCTAGCCCAGGGTGGTGGACGATGTAACGTTGACCATTGTAACTATTGATGACCAAACGTACGTGATGGCATCGTGATGCTGTAGTACACCCATGGCTTCCCCTGTGTGAGAATTATTCACCGTGTTAACATGTGTTCAACCACTGGTTCCCAATATATAAAATAACGAGTTGAATACTGTGATTAAAACTACTAAGGTTTCCCGTTCGGGGCAGAAGGTACCTGGTAGGGAGTTAACCCGTCTCGCTTACTGTTAAGTATTAACCCTTTGGACGCTGATAGCTATATTTTACATCATTTTCTAAGTAACATTCTCTGACAACAGCGTGGAGAGGGTTAACCCATCTCACTGACTGTTAGGTATTATTAAAAGAAACATGTGGAATTTTTTTATACTCTCAATTTCACTCGCAACCTTCGGAGGATTGCATCAAAGAATATGATCAAACCTTAGTCATGTTGAACTGGACTTTTTTCTTTATAACAAAACAACCAAATGACCAAAGGATAAACTAACAAGATAAGATCATTGTTCAATGCTAGATGATACAACTTGAAATAAAATTTCGTTCAACCTATTAGCTTAGCTGTTAAACATGTTTAACATGGATAAAAACTGTGAATAGCCCATGACTGTAATGTAATCTATAATCTATTTATAGACATAAATTGTCTCTAATGTAGTTTATGTACACATTTACAGTGGAATTACTTAATGTAACGCAAGTTTCGTAACAGAATTATAACATTAAACGATTTAATTACAATAAGCGGTATTATTACATTAAGCGGTATCAATATAAATGGCTATAGGACAATGTTTATTTTATATCACAATATTCAAATAGTACACAATTTGCAAGGTAATTAACTTACTAAAAACTTCTATGTCTCGCAGTAGTACAGAGTCACTAACGTTGCCCCACACAGACATCTGCTTGACAACCTACAAAGGTTCCTCAATCTATAGTCTATATATCAATCAACCAATACATAAATCAACGAATGGATCAATCAAGCAAACACAACTCAACCAACCAACACATTTATGAACCAACAAATAAATCAACAAATATAATTACACCATAAACTACACATTATACTACTGTAAGACTCAACTATGAGCGCTTTACTACTAGATAGGTATCACCTTCTACTGGGTAGACCCTTGGGATAATAAGTTGTGGAATCCTTATGCATCTACCACACCATGGAAGTTTTATGCATCTATGACAGCGTAGATATTAGATGACACCTATAGGGTCTACGGCTATGTAGACGCAATCTACTGTCTACCCCGTATACACATGACCTAAAATCTACCGCTGCATAGACATGACCTGAAGTCTACCTCCGTGTAGACATGACCTGAAGTCTACCTCCGTGTAGACTTGACCTGAAGTCTACCTCCGTGTAGACATGACCTAAAGTCTACCTCTATGCAGACATGACCTAAAGTTTATCTCCACAAAGACATGACCTGAAGTCTACCCCTGTGTGGACATGAGGTAATACACCACCTTGTAGATCTTCGCGAGCATACTATGGGGGGTCTGTCTCACCACATAAATACAAGGCACTTTCACACACAGCTAGCAGATGCAAGACGCTCATAGCTTGCACATAGCTCATCTACCACTGCATAGACTCGGGCACTCTGCTCGGCACAGATATTAATCTACCAGCCCTCAAATTCCCGTAGGTTTGTGTCTCCCATCTCCAACACAATGTGGGCGATTCCAATAGAAAATACAGGTGGGTAAAGTATGACAATACTCGTACATTGGTGAGCCAACAGCCACTGAGTCACAAGTTATTATGTAATCACCAACACTGCTAGTGCAGATAATAGGTGGGAATGTGACCATTCATTCATAAACTGACCACTAAAATTGGTCATCTACTACTCGTGAGCACTTCCCCCATTACCCAGTACACTTTGTATAAGCTCAATAACAAAATAAACCTGTGACACGATATCGAAAACAGAAAGGCATGATTACGTACGTAATCAACGCAGCAAGGTCTAGCCCCGTACCTGTAGAACGTTGTTGCCGTAGCGACTGAATCGCTTGTGCGTCGGTCGACTGGTGAAATATCCGGTCCAGTACGTGTGGGGACGGTGAGCGTAAGGCAGGAAGTCGTCGTCTTTGGTGGTCCATGTGCGATTAGACAGGTTGAGTTGGTAGAGGTAACAGGACGGTGTGGAGTAGAGCAGATGGATACGACTGCCGTCCTGTTGCTGCTCAACAATACGTCTATCGGTATATCTATGGCTGATGCCTCCATAACACCTCCGTAAAATAATGTAATTTACAACAATGCAACGCTAACTCACACTTCGGCAATCGAAATTAATTCTGTAAAAATTATGTGAGAACAAGAGACTAAAAGAGGCCTCGGCTGACTATTGGAAAAAATAAAAACGAAAACAGAAAACAAAGAAAGAAAGAATAAAAAATGTCAGATAAAAGCAGCTGAGATGCCACAATATAATTGAACTTAAACAAGAAAAAAATTTTGCAAATAAACAAAAAGCCATAAAAATAAACCAAACTGAAAAGGACACCCGGCTTTGAAACATTTATTTGAATATAAAAAACCAAAGAGGCATAGAAACACTGGGATATTAAAACAAGAGGCCAAACAAGCCTCAAAACACCCATTCAGATATTAAAGCAAAAGAGGTCTTACTTATATATAGTATATGCTTAACAAATCTAAAAGAGACCAACCCCAGGAGAATAACTGCCAAATGCCAAAGTGCTCGATATATGGTATCTTAGAAAATGTTACCATCAGATGGACGGATGACGGACGAAGCCCAATCAGAAAAGCTCACCGAGCATAAGCTCCTGGTGAGCTCAAAATCGCAAAAAAAATTTCAAAAATGCCGAATTCATTTATCCACGTATCAACCACTTTTTACGACTTAGTATTGCAAATATTCTCACTGTGTTGTATTAGATTCCATTGTTATGTATATATGTATTGAGACTACTTGATTATATTAAGCCTAGATCCTAGTCATCAGAATAGCAAATAATTCAAGCTGAAGCCCTATAAAATACACCATTAGTATATCATTCATCAGATTTCAAAATACAGTAGACCCCCGATTAACCACCCCTTGTTTTCTTGCCAACCCCGCTTCTAGCCACAAAATTCTTTAGTCCTGATTTCATCCTAACTAATTCATGTCATCATCCGCCACACCTCGATCTCCCGCCACCCTGCTTACCGCCATAAATTTGACTAGGTCCAACGATGGCGGGAGGACGGGGATATACGGTATTTTGTAACACATTATCACTAACATGTAACCGAACAAGCATGATATTTAGTTTACCCGCTGATTGGTGTACTTGATGAGCTTATCGAGGTTCTTGTACCAGCTGTTTGCATTGACGTAATTAAAATCATTGCCCATCGTCATCATGATGTGGTTGGTTGCATATTGCCCTCGCTGAAAGCAAATCATGGTATCAACACTTTTGTATAGGCTGACACTATAACTATAATTATTGGAAATGTATTCAAACATTATATGCGATTCACCATTTCGAAATCAGACGCTTACAAGTAAAATTGAAAAATACATTCAAATTTCTAATTTTGTCGATCTGGGGTTTTTTGCAACAACACTTAGAAAATGATCTTAGGTACCTGGGGACTTATGTTTTTGATATGGAACAATCATATTTAAATCACTTAGTGGCATGTGAAACATAGAATTGTGTGATATTATGCTATTCTTACGTTATCTTGGACGGCCATTATCTTGATTTTACAGCGATGACATTGTAAAAACATAAACAGACTTTCCAACCGATTTTAATAATTTTTTTCACCACAATGATCGGCATAAAATTGTCTTAAAATAATCAAAAACCCCAAATCTACACATGGCGTGGGAGTGGTGTGTCACATATATGCAAATATTATAAACAAATATAATACACTGTTTTTAAGAAAATACACTAAATGATAGCTAAACTGCACAATGCAATAACACTGAACGAATTAAACAATCGCTGTAACTTGACAACCATATGTGATGCAGTGCCCATTTTATAGACGAATTAGATAACTTTAGAACATTCTTGAAACTTCCGGAATGATGGCATAATTCATAACCAATTGAATCATCTAGAAGCTACCTAATTAAAGGAATTAGATTTTTCTAGAATAAGCACAGTAATTTTAGATGCCGATTGTTATGTTAAAGATTATCCAAGCCTAGTATCATTGGTAAGTGTTGACAGTAAAACATTTCAGAATACAAACATTTCAGAATAACAAAATGTCAAATAACAAAATGTACAACAAAATTTTAAATATTGAAATCAGGCGTAACAAATGCTGGAATAACAAATCAAGAACAGAAAAATAAGGTTTAAAAAAATTCAACTGACAGAATTAAGAATTACAGAATCTGAAAAAAAGGTAAAAATCTGGAATAACAAAAAAATCTGCGGTATTGAAACGTCGAATGATAATTTTGGAATAATAAAATTTTAAATATTGAAATTGGGTATAACAAATACTGGACTAACAAATCTAGAACAACATCAGGTGTTAAATATAATTTGAAATCAGGAATGACAAAAATTGAAATAACAAAATCTTAAAGGATGGTATCTAGAGCGGCAAAAAAAATCTGGAGCGATGAAATGTGGCGAAAAAGTGAAATAACAAAATGTGGAATAACAAAATGTGGAATAACAAAATGTGGAATAACAAAATGTGGAAAAATAAAATGTGGAATAACAAAATGTGGAATAACAAAAAGGAATAAAATCATGTTTAAATGACAAATCTAAGAATGACAAAATCTGAAATAACAAAATACAGAATAACAAAATGTGAAATATCAAAAAGATCTGGGATAATGAAAATTTAGAAAATAGGCTGTAAGGGGGAGAGCGGGGATGGTTCGGATGCGGGGTGGCTTCGGACAGAGCATTTTCAACCATAAGTATTATGGTTGATTAGACGTGCTATAGTTAAAAGCCATCATCTCCGCTTACTAAAACGAAAGTTAAACCGAAACTAATCCAAGCTGGCGAGTTTTTATCCAGAAGCGCGACTACCACTTTTTGACGGGAATTTTGTAATATTTTGACGTTACGGTGCAAGGGTTTGGCTATCTCTACATTGATGCAGGATAACACCAAGTGGCTCAATCAAAATCATTTTATCATTTTTAACAAATTATCGTCCAAATTTGTAATTATTTGATCAACTTTTCGCATGTAAATCAAATTTGTCAGATGTCAGCATGTGGGGTACATTCGGACGCGTGTGTCAGAATGATACAAACTGATACTCCCTTGATCACTCCATCTAAGTCAGGCCCCCAGGCCATAAACCTGTTACTCCAGAGGACATCCGACCACTTCCAAAAGCGCCACCACGGAAACAACCCACCAAAGGACGAAAATGTGGGCGATCCATGATCGCAACTGACACTCCAGAAAACAATCAATAGAGGAAGCTGCTCGGAAGAAAATTAGTAAACCTAAGCCTGTCACCAAATCCAAAAAGGGGAAGTCCTGTTCGAGTCTACACCTGTGTTAAGCTGACCCGCAAAGTCTAAAAGACTAGACAGCAGTTCTTGCAGTGATAGTGATATTGACGATAACATTGTTGACGATGAATCGGATTGCTCAAAATTCGAGGGGGTAGATGTTGTGGACGGTGATCTTGACACTAATTTTTATGGAAAGTGTTTTCTTCCACGTTTGAAAATAAATATTTTTGTAGGCCTAATGTAATTTTGTACATTTGGTTCACGATTAAGTTTAGTATAGACCTACCCGCTACCATTAATGGTTGGATTTAGCCTGAAACATGACCGTCCGGATGTACGTGGGGTAGATTCGGACATTCCAATCGAGGTTATTTTATGACCCGCATGTGACGAATTATGGCGTGACACGTTGAAGCGTTAAATTCATCTAATAGCCTGATAAATATGCAAAACAACAAGATATTAACTTCTCCCGACTTTCGCAATTTGACAATTTTATCATATAAAATATGCTAAAGTGTCCGAACTATCCCCGCTCTCCCCTAACAACTCTGGAATACCACGAGATACGGTAACTGACTATTATGTTCAGATATTCACATTTTGTAGATGAAGGTTATCTTCAGAAGGTTATTAACAGTAATTTTTTTATGTAATGTGTCCGAAGAAATTCATTATTGGATACACAAGAATTTTCAATTTTGGAAAAAATCTTAAGGCCATGCATAAGCATCAATAAAATGCTGCATTATGTGGAAACTGTCTATTTTTAATGTTACATCAAGCGTAACGATGGTGTAATTGCATTGATAAAGAATTCGTCTGTCACACATGCTGCTATTAGAACTTGACAAAAGATAGGTATGCACAAAATCTCGCATGTATGCGTATCTAAATGTCAACGTGACACCGTCGTGAAATATGGAACTCGAACGGAAATTTCCACAGCGAATTTCACTACAATGAAAAACATTAAAAAAGTGTAAACCCATAAATTATTTGCTGATACATGCACACTATTATTATTTATTGCATATTTTGGATGTGTACCTAAAAACGACACTGTCTGTCTTAATATTGCTTCATATAGTGTTGCATATATACAGTAGGAAAAGCTGATAAAGAAAATACGTTTTCTTTATATGTTTTATAGAGGTGACTACTACGGATTTCAAAAGGTGACAATTACTATAGAAAACTATAAAAATTTACAAAGCTATTAATAATAGTATGATATAATATATAAATGATTTGTATATCTTTCAATAACATGGCCTGGGTGCAGGCTTGGGTGTGATTCTAAATAATGAGGCAAAAGGTATGCTCAAATAATTTGTCCCTAAATCAACAAAATTTAGCCAATTTCAGAAAATCTAGTATTACAATCTTGTGTAATTATTAGAAATTTATGCGCTATTTCTTTATAAGATACAAGGTATGAACTCATCGACCCTTTCATTCACGGTGTAATCATAAACAACTGTAATCAACTCTATATTATCACCTGATAGTTGACTTGACGGATGAACTCATCGACCCTTTCATTCACGGTGTAATCATAAACAACTGTAATCAACTCTATATTATCACCTGATAGTTG
>WURV02212053.1:0-63319 GCA_011762755.2 Epimenia babai
TTCATGGGAATCTCCTTTGCTTACACTTTGGATTTTCCCTGAATGGCATCAATTATTCAAACCCATAGATAGGGTAGAATATATCCATGAACCCTATTTTTGTTCAGCACCTTTTCCAGTAGAATTATTAAAGGATTTATTAAAAAAGACTGAAAGTTATCTATGAGCATTTATACCATCGACTGGTACGATGACGAGCAAACCATTATTCTTCTCACCCTCCTCCGGGCATGGTCATGGAAAGATGCATATGAAGCTATACAACAGCAACAGGAAATGATGAGTACCGTCGAGCATCGCGTGTCTACGATCTTTGATCTACGGACGGTAACAGCAATTCCGCGTGGCGCACTGCCCAATATCCGCAAGTTGATCTCGATGGAGTCGCCCAATGAGGACATGTCGGTTATCGTCAGTAAAAACTCTTTCATGCACCAGATGATCGGGATGATCGGCAAAGTCTATCGAATGCGAACATGGCTAGAAAAATATCGCTTTGTCTCCACGATAGAAGAAGCGGTTGATGCCATCCGCGAATATCAAGCTAAGCATTCCTCTCAAAACGACTAAACAGCCCATTACCCCTGATTAGATTTCAGACCTTGTCAACCAATCAGCCTAGCCGAACCTTAAGCATTCTGTAACAGCTCATCGCTTATACTATGTTAAGTGTATATGGGAGCGATTTGTATTATGGGTATTCAGGTTATATGGGACAATGAAGAGCAAACAGTGCTTCGGTATATCAACCAGGAACGCTGGACATGGGAAGAATTTTATGAAGCGCGGGCAGAGGCACGGGAAATGATCGAAACAACCGATCACTCCCGGATCGATGCGATCCTTGATTTTCGGGAGGGAAGCTGGCTGCCCAAAGGCGCACTGACGCAATTCAGAGGCATGGAAAAAGCCCGACATCCACGTTTGGGGTTGATGGTCATGCTCGGTTCGCCGATGTTCGTCAAAGCGCTATTTCAGGTGATGACCAAGCTCAATCCATCGGTGGCGGATCGAATCCAATTTGCCGCCACAATTGAGGAAGCGCGCTTTATCCTGGCGGAATATCGCCGACTTTCACAGGAAGCCGATTAACCGCCGCTGCCTACCTGGCTAATCGTCCATGCAATGATTTCGTCCGATAAACCGGGCTGGAATTGTAGCAGCGCTGTTCCGCGTCCGTCCGGGAACTCCAGAAAATGAGATTGACCGCTTGTCGCCTGCGCGAGCGCCAGTGAGGTTAGATAGGCTTCGGTATCACTCTCGCTGGTAATAATCATCAGCGGGCGCGGATTGTACATCCCCATAACATTTAACAGCGTGTCGCGTCCTAAGGGGCTAAGCAACACGGTTGCATCGCAAATCGGATTCACCGAACATGCCAGCAACGTCAGATCTGCTTCATTGCCTGCCCCGATGACGACCAGTCGAGACGGATCGACCGTTCCAATTTCGCTGAGTGCCAAAAGCAGCGTATCCACATTGGCTGCACTGGCGGTGGGATGCAAGGCGACAACCAGCACTGTCGTGCCAGCTTCCTGCAATTGACGCGGCAAACTGCCCCATGCCGCCCGATCAACTCCCAGAATCAAAACACCGGGCACACGAATCGTACCCTGCTGATACAGATCGCCGATGAGTGCTGTTCCATCCTGCATGACAACCTGCACAACTTCTGCGCCGGAGGGTTCAAGTGTGCCCGATGCAATCGGCGGCAAACCGCTATCCACAGGCAAAGCAGCGACGGTCGGATTGCTCTGCCCAACAAAGTCGGACGCTGAATCATAGAGTTCATCCGATGATTGAACGACAACCGTCGGGCTGGCGACAAGTGCCGGGGCAGACAGGGAACGCGTCGGCGTTGCGGTGGGTAAAGTTGGCGGTGAGGTATCGCAGGCAGCGAGCAAGATGAGTACAATAATGAACAGGGATGATTTCATAGAACGTCCTGTGATAGCTTCAGGCAGGAGTGTAATCATGCAAAGTCGGCTTCATGCGATTATACACGGGCGAGTGCAGGGAGTCAGCTTTCGATATTATACGGCGAAGCATGCCCGAGCCATTGATGTGGTCGGCTGGGTGCGGAATGTGCCAGATGGTACAGTAGAGGTAACCGCAGAAGGCAGTAGCGAACAAATGCAGGAATTGCTCGATTTTCTGCATGAGGGTTCACCAGAAGCAACTGTCCGCAAGGTAGATGTGAAATGGGGAGAAGCAACAGGCGAATTCTCCAATTTTGTCGTGCATTATTTTCGGTCATAACTGAATGATATGGTAACGAGTTGCTAGAAATGCATTTGCCCCTTCTAAAGTGATTTTAGACAGGCTTGACTCCGTAAACAAGTTTTTGATACTATTGGTTCGATGATGAACCATTCAGCGATGAACTAATATGGGTTCGCACTATCAGGGCACAGCCAGTGAAATCCGGGCATTAAGCGCGTATATCAAATTTGCACGGGCGATTGATTCGGTCAAAACGCGGCTGGATTGTCTGGGAATTACGGGAAATTTAACCGATACCCAATTTGGTGTATTGGAAGCGCTGTATCATCTGGGTCCCCTGCACCAGAATGAGCTTGGGGAAAAGCTCTTGATAAGCAAGAGTAATGTTGTAGCAGTCATCGATAAATTGGAAAAACAGGGTCTTGTGCTCCGGCAACGCAGTACAGAAGATCGCCGTTATATCTTCGTGCATCTTATGGATGATGGGCGGGATCTTATGGATACGTTACTACCGGTTCACGTGGCAGCAATCGTGAACGAAATGAGTTGTTTGACGCCAGCAGAACAGGACGAGTTGGGACATTTGTGCCGTAAATTAGGCTTGCAAGAGTGTTAGTAGCAAGTTTTGGTAATATTTTTTTACCCGAACAGTTCATCGATGAACTATACAGTGGTGAACTAAAATAACAAGCGCAACGACAAGTGAACGAAAAGGGAAAAAATAGAATGCGATCAAAGATACGGAAGTATCAAGGGGATGATATTGTTGTCAGTTACGAAGCAAAACGATGTATTCACGCGAAGGAATGTGTGCATGGTTTGGCGGCAGTTTTTGATATTGAGAAACGCCCATGGATACAGCCTGATGAGGCAAACCCTGATGAATTAGCCGAAGTTATTCTGCGATGCCCAACCGGTGCATTGCATTTTGAGCGCACCGATGATGGTGAGGCAGAAGCTACGCCTGAAGCCAACATGATTTTGCCTGCCGTAGATGGTCCAGTCTATATTCAGGGGGATGTGAGCATTACTAGCCCGGATGGTGAAAACTTGCGCGATACACGCGTCGCATTATGTCGATGTGGTGCTTCAAAGAACAAGCCCTTTTGCGATAATTCGCACCTGGAAATTGAATTTCAAGCAGCGGATCTCACTCCAAGTCAATCGGAAGATGCCTCTGAAATGGAAATCGGCGACACTTTAGAAATCACACCTTTAGCCAACGGACCCTATTTCTTGCAAGGCAATATAGAGCTCCAGAACGCAAAAAAACAAACCATTTTTCGTGGTCAAAAAACAGCTCTCTGTCGTTGTGGGGCTTCACAAAACAAGCCCTTCTGTGATGGCAGCCACAAATCAATTGGCTTCTCCGAATGATTGATAAGGCACAACACAGGCGCCCTTTCTCTTGTTTCTAAATCATGCGATCATTTAACAATCAACTCGAAAACGAACTGAGGTTCCCCACATGCGAAAATTGATGGCGATCTTTGCTCACCCGGACGATGAAGGCGCGATTGGCGGCACACTCGCCCACTATGCCCAGAACGGAACACATGTCACGCTTGTCTGTGCCACCAGAGGCGAAGTTGGGCAAATCAGTGATCCAGCGCTGGCAACGCCGGAAACCATCGATGAAGTGCGTACCAGAGAATTAGAAGAAGCCTGTAAGATTTTGGGCATTCAAGAGCTTGTGTTTTTGGATCGGCGCGATTCTGGCATGGAGGGAACGCCAGAAAATAACGACCCGCGCGCTTTGATCCAGGCTGATCCGGACGAAGTGATCGGACAATTGGTGGGGATCATTCGCCAGCATCAACCGGAGATCGTTGTCACCTTTGAGCCATTTGGCTGGTATGGACACCCGGATCATCAGGCAGTTAGCCGTTGGGCGACAAGCGCCTATTCCCTATCCGGGGATGCGGAAGCTTATCCAGAAACGAATATGATCTGGCAACCCCAACGCCTATTCCATGCGGTGATCCCCTTCAGCAAATTCGGCGCGATGATTGAAGAAGCCATCGCCGCCGGGATCATCGAACCGCCAGAATTTACGGAGGACATGCCAGAAGAACCCTTGCAACAGGCAGAAGCAGCCGTTACCCATGTCCTCGACATCCATGATTTCTTCGATACCAAACAAGAATCGATGATGGCGCATCAAACCCAATTTGGCGAAGACAACATGTTCAGGAAGATCCCGCGCGACATGATGATTAAGTCCTCTGGGCAGGAACACTTCATCCAGGTTGAACCAGAGCCAGCAGAAAACAACGCTCAAAATCCTTTGACAGATTTATTTGCAGACCTCTAAGCAGCAAGCAGGAATCGGTTGTGATGCAAATGTGGGCGCAACTCGTAACCAGATACTGGCGAGGCACACGAGAACGATGGGAACGGCTGCGGCAGTCGACGATCTTTCTCGTAGTTTTCCCGATCCTGATTCTGCTGCTGATCGGCACGATTGGCTACAACTCGTTTGAGGACTGGTCGCCAATCGAATCACTCTATGCAACGGTCATCACCATCACCACCGTCGGCTATGGCGATTACACACCAGAGAGTGTTCCGGGACAAATATTTGCCATCATCTTTACCCTGTTTGCCATCGGTATCGCTGGCTATGCCCTGTCGATGCTGGCAGCGATGATCCTCGAAAAAGAACAAACTCGCAAAGTACGCATGATGAGGAAGCGACGCATGAACAAAATCGCCGACCTACACGATCATATCATTGTCTGTGGAGCTAGCGTTCTGGCACATCGCACGGCAATCGAATTCTTCCGGCGTGACCTGCCCTTCATCTTCATCGAAAAGGATGAGGAAACACTGAAGTGGGCGCTGCTCTGGATGCATGAAGGCTATGTGGACAAGCGACGGCGGCACTATGAGCAATTGGATCTCGTCGATTTTTCGACAGAGGAAGATCAAAGCATCGCGGAACTGGCAGACGAACTGGGCATCTTATACTTGCTGGAAGACCCTACCGATGAGCAGCAACTGCGTTATGCCGGGCTGGAACGCGCCAAAGGCTTGGTTGCTGGCTTGAATGATGATCGAGACAATATGGCGGTCATCCTCAGTGCACGGGATATGGCGAAACGGCTGGGCAATCCGAAGCTGCGGATCGTTGCCCGCATACATGATGAGTGGAATTTCCGGCGGATGTACTTAGCTGGAGCCAATGATGTGATTTCACCGAATATGCAGGGCGGCATTCATCTGGCTAATGCCGTTTTGAATCCCATCGTCGGTGAATTCTGGCATCACATGCTGAATCAGGATGATAACCTCACCCGCTTTGTGGACTTCCACCTATCTGCACACCCTGAATGGATCGGCAAAACCGTCGCTGACATGAAAGACTTGTTTAGTCTGGTCATTGCCATTAAACGCGATGGCAAATTCCTCTATGCACCGGAAAGCGAAGAAGCATTCAGCAAGGATGATGTGCTGATTATGATGGGGTCGGCGAAGTGACGGGCGATACAATTTCATTAGATGAAAGAGCGTGCGCCGACAGCCGTTGTTATCCCTAATGACAAAACTTTTACAGTAAAGTTAAATTATTACGAGTAATTACGTTGGCTAATCGTCGAATATATCGCGTCTGACTTTTGATACAATGAATTCAAAGATGTCCGCTTTGAGGAGCATCATTGATGTGTATCAGATGGATACGATTTTCCCTCATTATAGCGATAGGACTATGGCTACTGCCCGTCACTGCTCAGGATGATGTAGAATCAGAACTAGCGCTGGGGGCTTATCAAGCTGCACTAGATATGATTGATTGGGCACAAGAATCTGATGCAGATTCCGTCGATTTCGACGAGATGAAGATTATCACGGCGGAAACAACATGGATCCAGTGCTGGCTGACGGAACTGCCGCCAGAAATCGCGCAGCTCAAAAATCTGCGCGTGCTAAGATTGGATGAATGTCATTTTGATACCCTGCCACCAGAAATTGGTACGCTGACAAATTTAGAAGAATTGTATCTGACACACGTCCCGCTCAAGGAACTCCCACCAGAAATCGGGAACCTGAAAAAACTGCGCGCGTTGGATATTAGCTACACAGCATTGACCACACTCCCACCAGAAATCGGACAGCTTGAATCACTGGAGTTTCTGAATGCTAATGAAGCATACCTGACCAGCGTGCCGCCAGAAATCGGCAACCTGAAAAATCTCAAAACATTGGTGCTGCGGGTCAATCCCTTGACAACATTACCGCCCGAAATCGGGAAGTTGACACAGTTGGATGAACTGAATGTGTGGTCTGCATCCTTAACAGAACTGCCTGACACAATTGGGCAACTCAAAAATCTACGTTCGCTTAATGTTGGCTATAATCAACTCACACATTTGCCCATTGGAATGGGTCAGCTTACGAGCTTGCAGGAATGGGATGTATATGCCAACCCACTCACCTTCCCACCTGCTGAAATCTTGCAAGCAGGGATGAATCCCACATTAAACTATCTACGTGATTATGAGACAATCTTCCTGCGCCAGATACTTGTGGGCATTGTGGGTGGTGTGGCTGGCATCAGCCTATTCGCGTTGATAGGGCTGAAGCTACGACAGCGCCGAAGGTTTAGGAAAAAGAAGAAGGTAAGTCGCTGAAGCGACTGTCTGGCAATTCGACCAGTTAATTGATGATAATAGAACAAAACGAGCACCTATGCCCGCGCATAAACAATCATCCGCTCGCAGCCGTCCTCGAAGTCCCCTTCTTCTGTATCCCCGTAGACCGCTTCGATCGTAAATCCCGCCTGCATCAGCAACAATCGCATTTCTGGATACTGGAAGTAGCGTAACAGATGCGGTGCAATCATCCGCTTGACCGTACCATCTGCCTGAATTTCATCGTAAACCCATTGCACCTGTAGCAACTGTGTCACCCGATCCAGATAGCTAATCGATTGCAGCATGACCATGTGTCCCGTTTCCGGCTCTAAAAACGACCGTTCAAACGTGATCGCATCCGTATCCGGCGAGGCAAACACATCCCCCGCATTCGGCAAATCGATGACCAGCAAACCATCATCTACCAGCCACCCACGCAGCCGTTTCAGCAATGCCAGTTGTGTATCTTGCTCATGGAAATGCATCAAGGCGTTATAGGTCAGCAAAATGAGCTTGAATTTCTGATCAAAGCGATGAGTCAGCACATCACCGTCATGAGCTATTAGCTTTTCCCGCAGATGAGGTAGCACATTCAGTTTGCGCTCCAGCAATTCGAGCATCACCGAATCATTGTCGATGCCCTGCACCGCATAGCCTTCCTGCGCCAGATGCAGCAACACCCGCCCCGTGCCGCAACCAATGTCTAAGATTGGTTCGCCGTATTGTGCTGCTAAACGGCTGTACATCACAAGATCGTCTGTCTTATCGCCCGTTTCTGCATCGTAGTAGCGGGCAACAGAAGTATAAAATGCTGACATGGGGTTTCCTATTCGGTTGATTCTGTTTGGGAATGTTGACCATCTTGCTGCTGTTTTTCAGATTCGTAGATACGCTGCCGTTCGAGGAAAGCATCCACTGCATCATGATGGGCATCGGCTTCCCAGAGTGGTGGAAAAATGTCGCGTTCTGTTTGCAGCGCCTGCTCGTAGGGCTGGATCAATCCCGCCATCAACAATTCCTTCACTCCGCGCACCGCCCCGGCAGGCATTTCTATGATGTGTTTGGCGAAGTTCAGCGCATGCTCCAGCGCCATTCCCGGCTGCACAATATTCCGTGCCAAGCCCAATTGCTTGATTTCTGGTGCATGCAGAACATGGGCACGCAGCAAAATCTCCATCGCTCGCGGATAGCCAACCAAGCGCAGCAAGCGTTGTCCAGCGCCCCAGCCCGGCGTTAATGCCAGCCGCATCTGCACCAGCCCCAGCCGCGCCTTTTCGTCAATAATCCGCAGGTCACACGCCAGCGCAATCTCGCTACCACCGCCAAGGGCATAGCCATTGATCGCTGCAATTACCGGAACAGGCAATCGTTCCATCTTGAGCAAGGCATTGCCCATGAGCGAAATCATTTCCCGCGCTTCCCGCGCCGTCCGCTTCTGGCTCAGTTCGTTGAGATCGCCGCCGCTGCAAAACGCACGCTGCTCGGCTCCCGTAAGGATCAGCACGCGCAGGCTGTCATCGCCTACGAGACGATCAATCGTCGCCGCAAACAAATCCATCGCTTCCTGATTCAGCGCATTCAGACGATCTGGACGGTTAAAGGTGATAACGACAACGCCATTGTCATGACGATCTATAAGTAGTGGTTTGCTCATGCGGAAAGTGTAAAGCGAAAGGCGAAATGTGTGAAGTGCAGGGTAGACTTGATATGATAAACGGGAGGGGAAATTCATGACACGATGGCTTCTTCACAAGCTGATGCTATTCCCGGTCGTTGTCAGCCTGCTCATCCTGAGTGTGCAGGGATTGGGTCGCGCCCTCCAATGGGGTGATGTGATCGCGTATCAATCGGATCGGGAGGGGAATCAGGATCTTTATGTATGGGACATGAATCGGGGTTTGCAGATTCCTGTCACCCGAAACGCTGCCTGGGATGGCGCACCTGCCTGGTCGCCCGATGGACGTTTCCTCGCCTTCGAGACGCTCCGCAATGACAACTGGGACATCTACATCATCGATTTCTGGCGAGGCAGTACCCGCCACCTCATCCAGTCCGATGTCCCTGAGCGTTCGCCGGCATGGTCACCCGATGGCAAACAAATCGCCTATACGATCCGGGAAGGCGGACGCTGGAATTTGCAAATCCTGCACATCGCCAGTGGCAACACAGGTACGCTGATTGAAGGAGACAGCGATCACTGGTCGCCTGCCTGGTCGCCGGATGGAAACACGATCGCCTTTGTATCGACCGCTAACGGCAATGAAGACCTATATCAGATCCATGTGGAGGACGGAGCCATCAAACCGATAGCCCCCCATCCAAGACCAGAGCGTTCGCCTGAGTGGTCACCGGATGGGCAGCAGTTGGCATTTGAATCCATGCGCGATGGGAATCTCGAAATTTATATACTAAATATGCAAGAAGGGAATATTCGCCAGATCACGAACTATGCCTTCGGGGATGAAATGCCCGCCTGGTCACCGGATGGGCAGGCAATCCTGTATCGGTCTTTTGTCAATCGCAACTTCGAGCTATTCATCGCCGATCTAAAGACGGGCAAGGTGACCAATCTCACGAATCATCCCGCATGGGATGGATCGCCCGATTGGATGCCCTGAACAAAAAAAGCGCGGGATCACCCCACGCCATTCATTGCTTACAGATCGTTATTGATTATGCGCCGAAGTCTTGATCGGAGAAAATCCGAACCAGCGAAATCACGATGACCGCGCCGATCACGCCAACGATGATGTTCCCGACGAGGAAAATATCGCCGATGCCACTGAGACCGATCACACTCAAAGCGACTGTACCAACAATGCCGCCGACCAAACCGAGAACGACGTTACCAACCAGCCCGTAGCCTTCGCCCCGAATGACGCGTCCAGCGAAGTAACCAGTCACGCCCCAGAAGATTGCCGGAATCAGCAAGCTAAAGGCGAAGCCAAAGATCGATTGAATGATGAATGTTGCCACCAACAAAAGCACCACAACTACAACAATTGCACCCATTTTGCACCTCACATATTCATGCTTTCAAATATTATACGCCAAAATGGGCAAAAAGTTGCGAAATTGCTTTAGAACGTCATGAGTGATGTCATACCGAAATTCATCTTTTGTCACTCGTCAGAGTATCCTCCCTGAAATCATCTAGTAGGAACGGTGAAGCGGTTTATAATGTGCTGGATTATTGATTGAAACGAACAGCAAGCGATCATCTTCATCCGCTTTTATTTGCGTGATGGAGCTACGACAAGCACAAGAAAGCAACGAAATGAACAACTATGATACCGGGCAATCACAATCTCCTATAAATATTGTTCTGGACAACATCATTGACGTGCCGCCTCACGAATTTCCTGAGATCCAACTGGACTACCACCCCAGCGGCATCCACATCGTCAACAATGGCTACACGATTCAATTCAATTATGATGCAGGGAGTTCGCTACGCATCGACGGGGTGACCTATCCGCTGGTGCAATTTCACTTCCACATCCCTAGCGAACACACGATCAATGGCGACTTTTCTGATATGGAATTGCACCTTGTCCATATGAACGAAGATGGCGACTATGCAGTGATCGGTGTCTTCATGGAGGCTAGTGACGAACCCTCAACGATCTTTGATGGCATCTGGGAGAAATTCCCTGTCAAAGAAGGTGAGATTGAATTGGAGGGCAAAATCAATGCAGCAGATTTCCTGCCAACCGAACTGCATCCGATCATCTATTCGGGTTCGCTGACCACCCCTCCCTATACAGAAGGCGTGTTCTGGATTTTAGAGCGGGAGCCATTGAAAATCAGCAAAAAGCAACGGGATCGTTTTGGCGAACTATTTGGCATAAATAATCGTCCGCTACAACCCATCAATGGGCGGCAATTGCGTTGTTGTGGATCGACGGGTTAAGAAAACATCCTGATGCACGATTAGCGGTTGTAAGGACGAGGCATGTGTTTGTCCATTGGGAGCATACGCAGATGCTCCCCTACACCATATACTAGCTAGCAGCAGGTTACAGCTATTTCCCCTGCGACAAGCTCGCCACCAGAACATCCAGCGCCAATCGAGGTTCGATGCGTCCGGTTTTCATGTCTTTGTCCAGCCCTTGCAAGCGACGGAAGATGCGCTCCAACTGCTCGACGCTGTAGGCACGAGATTGTGTAGAAAGTTTGCCCGCCTGCCAGGTGCTGCGGATGCCAATTGCTTTGGCGATCGAGCCGGGTTGGGCACTACCGCCAGACGCCAGATGTTCACGCGTTAACAGCAAGCGCCGGAAGTGTCCCGTAATCAAGGCAAATAAGCGAAAGCCGGGATCACGGGGATCGCCATCTAAGGATTGATGCAAGATAGAAAGCGCTGTTTTGCCATCACCTGATGTCAGCGCATCCACCATCGCAAAAACATTCGCCTCAGCTACGTAGGGCGTGAGCAACGCCACATCCTGTTCGGTGATCGAACGCTCTTCACCCACAAAGCTGACGAGTTTGATAAGTTCATTGTCCGCACGGCGTAAGTCATCCCCGGTGACACTCGCTAAGGCGGCGGCAGCAGCCCCTTCGATGGTCACACCGTATTCGTCCTGTGCCCGATGAACGATCCATTGGGTGCTGTCTTTGGGTACGAGGAAGGCTTTGCAATAGCCATTGGGCAATTCAATCGCATTTTTCAGCACACGATTGTTGTCCGGCAGCTTTTTCCGTTCTACTAAGACCAGCCGGGCAGTCGATGGCAAGTTGGGTAAGTCTTCTAGCAGATAGCCGACTGCCTTTTTGCCCGTTTCGCCTGCTCCCTTGCGTGTGATCCGACTGATCAAATTCTTGACGATGACCAGCCGCTTGTCTGCGAGAAATGGAAAGGACTTCGCCGCACTCACAACCTCAGGGACGGTGGCTTCCTCGCCATCCAATTCGCTGATGTTCATCTCGGCATTGGCATCATCGCCCATCGCCGTTCGCAAACGGTTCAGCGCGGCATCAATCGCAATGTCGTCATCACCATGAAAGATATAGAAGGTCGGGGATTGTTTGTCTGCCATTGCTTACCCGTGTTTGTTTTAGGAGGTATGTCCATAATGGACGTGATAGATCACGTCCCTACATTTTGATCGAACATAAAATGTAATTGTAGGGACAACATCTATCTTGTCCATTATTCTACAGGAGTGCTCTGTGAATTGTAAGCGCATCAAGCAACCGATACGCTATACTCTTTTTAATCATGGCGACGCTAGATGCTCAAAGCATCCAGCTATATAGTTTTGAAGCCCCGTAAACGAGGCTGAATATGCCTTGAGATAGCTTACCTAGCGTCGTTCACGGCGCTTACAGCATTATTCAGGCAGGGCGCGTAGACACTGCCCTTCGGTGCTTTGAGCGCCTGACGACACCAAACCACACTTCCACGCAAAGCTGCTTTGTGATATTAAGATTAATCTTGCGCTATACTAGAAATTGGAGCGCTCGCCAGCAACAGGCAACCATAGGAGACTTCGCAATGCGTAAAAAGCTGCTTTCATTCATCGTTCTCATCATCTACATCGGGCTGTTTTCGAGTGCTGCCCTACCGGGGATCGCACAAGATACCGACGACGAGCCGGTGACTGCCGAAGACTATCTTCATCAAGGACTTGCTTATTTAGAGAATGAAGACTACGAGCAAGCCATCGCCGACTTTGACCAGGCAATTGAGATCAACCCCGACTATGTCGCTGCCTACTACAATCGTGGGGCTGCCTACCATAATCTTGGGAAAATAGAGCAATCGCTTGCTGACTACAATCAGGCAATTACCCTGAACCCTGAACATGCCGCTGCCTACAACAATCGTGGGCTTGCTTATGCTACCCAAGCAGACATGGAGCTAGCACTTGCCGACTATGATCGAGCGATTGCACTGAATCCGGATCTTGCTGCTGCCTACAATAATCGTGGGAAAGCCTACGCTAGTTTGAACGACTATGAGCAGGCTATCACAGACTATGACCGGGCAATTGCACTTGACCCAGATCTTGCTTTTGCCTACTTTAATCGTGGGCTTGCCTACGTCACTCTGGGAGACATGGAGCAAGCCGTTGCCAACTATAATCAGGCGATTACGCTCAACCCGGAAGATGCTGAAGCCTATTACTATCGGGGCAATGCCTATTCTGATCTGGGTGAGTATGAGCAATCTATTGCCGACTTTGACTTGGTAATTGCACTAAACCCAAACAATGCTGAAGTCTATTACTATCGCGGACTTGCCTACTCTGATCTGGGTGAGTATGAGCAAGCCATTGCTGACTTTGACCAAGCACTTGTGCTGAACCCGGACAATGCTGATGGCTATATTAATCGCGGAGCTGTTTATGCAAATATAGGCGAGCCAGAGAAAGCCATTGCTGATATTGATCATGGGATTACCCTAAATCCAGACCATGCTGAGGCTTATTACAATCGCGGGACAATCTATGCCAGTATGGGCGACACTGTACAAGCAATCGCCAATTATGATCAGGCAATTGATCTGAATCCAGAAATACCCCAATTTTTCAATAATCGTGGCAATGCGTACCTTACACTGGGTAAATTTGAACAAGCCGTTACCGACTTTGACCAGGCACTAACACTCTATCCAGATTTTACTCAAGCTTATCACAATCGAGGGCTTGCTTACGGTAACCTTGGAGAATTCGAGCAAGCCCTTATCGACTTTGATAAAGCTATTGCATTAGATCCCGATTATGTCAGTGCCTATTTCGACCGTGGACTTACCTACTTTAATCTCAGCGACTTTGAGCAAGCCCTTATCAACTATGATCAGGCAATTGCCCTAAACCCGGAATATCTAGATGCCTACATCAATCGGGGGGTTATCTATCTGTATGTAGAAGACTACCAGGATTGTACCCTTGCTCGTGCTGATTTTGAACAAGCCTTAGAATTCATACCGAATCATCCAAATGCAGGTGTGATTGAAGATGAATTGGAGCGTATTTGTCCATCGTAAGTACTGCTCAACCAAACGATTGGCAGGATTATGATATTAAGATTAATCTTGCGCTATACTAGAAATTGGAGCGCTTGCCAGCAACAGGCAACCATAGGAGACTTCGTAATGCCTAAAAAACGGCTTTCATTCGTCGATCTCGTCATGATCTTTGGGGTAGTATCCTGGGTGATACTACTGTTACTACTTGGATTAGGAAGTTTTGCTAGCCAGAAAGCTAGTGATGAGTCGCTAACTGCGGAAGACTACCTTCATCAAGGGGTCGCCAATGCAGAGGATGGGGACTTCATGCAAGCGATTGCTAATTATGATCAAGCGATAGTGCTGAACCCCAATTTTGCTAATGCCTACTACAATCGTGGCCTTGCCTACTACAATCGTGGCGAATATGAGCAAGCCATTGCCGATTATGATCAGGCGATAATGCTGAATATGGAGCTTGCACAAGCTTATAATAACCGGGGTATTATCTACAATATTCTTGGCGAATATGAGCAAGCCATTGCCGATTATGACCAGACGATAGTGCTGAACCCCAATCATGCTAATGCCTATAATAACCGGGGTATTGCCTACGACCATCTTGGCGAATATGAGCAAGCCATTGCTGATTTTGACCAGGCAATTACACTCGACCCTGAATTTGCTGCTGCCTACACCAATCGTGGGCTTGCCTACGCTGTTCTCAGCAATATTGAGCAAGCCCTTTTAGATTATGATCAGGCGATTGAACTAGACTCTAATTATGTCCTGGCCTACTACAATCGTGGAAATATGTACAGTAACCTGCAAGAAACAGAGCAAGCTCTAGCCGACTACGATCAGGCGATTGAACTAGATCCCGAATTTACTGCTGCCTATACTAATCGTGGGTTTGCTTATGCTACTCTGGGTAAGCATGAGGAAGCCATTGCTAACTACAATCAAGCAATCGCGCTAGACTCGACGCTTAAAGAAGCCTACTTTAATCGTGGGGTTTCTTATTTTACTCTTGGCGAAATCGAGCAAGCTGTTGCGAACTATGATCAGGCGATTATATTAAATCCAAACGATGCCGAAGTTTATTACAATCGCGGACTTGCCTACTCTGATCTGGGCGAATATGAGCGAGCCATTGCCGATTATGATCGGGCGCTCACCCTAAACCCTAATTATGTTAATGTTCACATCAATCGTGGACTTGCTTACTATCATTTTGGGGATTATGAGCAAGCCCTTATCGATTATGATCAGGCGATTATATTGAACATGGAGCTTGCACAAGCCTATCATAACCGAGGAAATGTCTACAATACTCTTGGCGAATTTGAGCAAGCCCTTATCGATTATGATAAAGCAATTGAACTAGACTCTAGTTATGCTCTTGCCTACTACAATCGTGGACGTGTCTACGATCATCTTGGCGAATTTGAGCAAGCCTTTTCCGATTATGATCAGGCGATTATATTGAACCCAGAAGGTGTACATACCTACATCAATCGCGGAATAATTTATCTTTATGAAGAGGATTATTTTGACTGCACGCTGGCACGTACTGATTTGGAACTGGTATTAGAACTTGAACCAAATCACCCACAGGCAGATACGATTGAAGAGGAATTGGAGCGTCTTTGTCCGTCGTAAGCACTGCTCAACCAAACGATCGGAAACACATCTACTAGACAGCTCCCTCATCTGACGCTATACTTAAGGGGTCAGGAAGGGCACAAAGCGTTGTGTCCCATCGTTAAACAATCATTACAGGTGGTGCATGGGTACGAACGGATATAGCAACTAGTCCACAATTAGGACGACCTGTGCTATTGCCGTTGTGCGCGCCCATCCAATAAAACAGCCCCGCGCTGCTGGATCACGAACCAACACAACTACTTCGCCGCATAGGATGTCCTGTGTGGCGTTTTTGATTCTTCAGAAAAGAAAAAATCGAAACCGCAAAGACACAAAGAACGCAAAGAAAAGTAGGGATACAGCGTGCTGTATCCAAAACTGTCTTCATAACAACTGAGCAAGTACAACAGACATTACATACGGGAGCGCAACATGCTGGTTGTATCGAACATTTCCAAACGCTTTCAGGGGGCAGAATCCCTGATACTCAAAGACATCACCTTTACCGTCAACGCTGGAGAACGCATTGGCTTGATCGGACCGAATGGCAGTGGCAAATCCACACTCTTGCAGATCATCGCTGGCGAAATTTCGCATGATAAAGGGGGGATTCGGTTCACGCTGCCTGATCTACGCGTTGGCTATCTGGCACAGGGAATGAATGCGCTGGATGATACGCTCATCGAAGCGGTGCTTTTCCCGCAGGCAGAAGCCATTCGGCAAACAGAAGCTGAACTTGTAGAGCTATCACAGGCAATGGCATCTGGTAATGAACATGCGACCAAAGCCTATGACGCTGCCATCGAACGCTTGGAAGAACTCGGCTATGCAGTCGATACCAGCGCAGGCGAACGAATGCTGGCGCGGCTGGGGTTGGCAGATGTTGCGCTCGATACACCTGTCGGAAGGCTATCCGGCGGGCAAAAGACGCGCTTGAATCTGGCGGCAATTTTGCTGGATGAACCGCAATTGTTGCTGCTGGATGAACCGACAAATCATCTCGACATCACGGCGCTGGAATGGTTGGAGGCATGGCTGAATGACTTCCCCGGCGGCGTGCTGATCGTCTCGCATGACCGCACCTTTCTGGATCGGGTTGCCAACCGCATCGTCGCGCTGAATCCAGAAACCCAGACCGGGCGTGTTTTCGTTGGCAATTACAGCGATTATCTGGAAACGCTGGAACGAGAACACAACAAACAATGGGCACAATGGCGAGATCAAGAAGTAGAAATCGCCCGGATGCAAATCGATGTGCAGCGTACAATGGCGCGGGCTGTCCGCAAGGAAAATGCCACCCGCAACGATGCCCAGCGCCGCCTCGCCAAGAAAGTCGCCAAACGTGCCAAATCGAAAGAAACGCGACTGAAGCGATACATGGATTCGGAAGACCGAGTCGAAAAACCTGCCAACACCTGGGACATGAAACTCGATTTTCATAACATGCCCCGCGCACATGGCTCGCCGCTGACATTGGAGAATCTGAGCATTGGCTATGATCGCCCCCTACTCAAGGATCTCAGCTTGGGTTTACGCAGTGGTGATAGAATCGCCATCATGGGACCCAACGGACACGGAAAATCGACTCTACTCAAAACCATCATCGGCGAAATTCCTGCACTCGCAGGCGAGCTACGAATTGGTAGCGGGGTGCAGGTCGGTTATCTGGCGCAGGAACAGGATATTTTGAACCCGGAAAGCAATTCGCTGGAAACGCTGCAAGATGAAGTCCGCATGTCGCATACGGAAGCACGATCTTTCTTGCATTACTTCCTGTTCAAAGATGATGAGGTGTTCCGTCCCATCGCCCAACTTAGCTATGGCGAACGAGCGCGTTTGATGCTGGCACTATTGGTGGCGCGTGGCAGTAATCTGCTGGTGATGGATGAGCCGCTGAATCATCTCGATTTGATCTCACGTGAGAAATTCGAGCAAGCGTTGATGGCGTATCCCGGCGTGGTGCTAGCGGTGGTACATGATCGCTATTTCGCCGAACGATTCGCGTCCCAGATCTGGTATATCGCAGACGGAGAATTGCAGGTGCAGTAGGAATCCCTGCCATGACGTAGGGGCGCAGCGTGCTGCGCCCATTATGCGATTTGGATTGCTGAATTTTACACCTGATGAAACTCCCGGTATGTCGCTGCCAGCGGGATCATGAACAGGATCAAAAACCCCAGATTGAAGACGGCATTAGCAGGAAATCCAGAATAGAGCGACCAGCCACTATCGACCAGAAACCAGAGGCTGATCGTGAGAAAGATCGCATTCCAGCCTTCCCGCTCTCCTCGACGGAACAAACCGCGCAGGATCAGCAACAGTGACACGCTCCAGCCGAATAACACGGCTCCCAGAACGCCGTTGAAAAATTTGATGTAATCAATCGCTTCTGTTCCGAACAAAGGCGCAGTATCCCTTGTTGAGAACATCAGAGCGTGGAAGAAGGCTTGCATCTGATCGGGTAAGAGGATAAAGTTCAGGCTAAATGCCATCACACCGAAGGTTGCCAGCAGCAACCAGCGATACCAGAAAGTGTTGACCTGCTGTGTGTTCATCTTGCTCTCCATTTGTGTGCGTTGTTATGAACTCATCATAGTCTTTACAGCACTGCCAAATGAAGGCATTCAACTGCCATCCACTGCCATTTCGCCTTTTTGAATGGAATCGGCTATTCCATCAAGGCACAGACCGCCCCGGCAGGATCTTCGATGACGGCATAGCGCCCTTCGCCCGTTGCTACTGGTTTGGAAATCACCTTACCGCCCTGTGCTTTGATCGCCGCCAATACTGCATCAAAATCTTTGACGCGGAAATACACCAACCATTGCGAGGGAAGGTCTGCGTTCATGCCGCGCTTGTGGCAAATGCCTGTGATGGGTTTGCCATCTTTGGTCATATTGTAATCGTTGTACTCACCCGTTGGTACGGATTCGGGCGTCCACCCAACAACCGATTTGTAAAAATCGCGCACATTATCGGCATCCGGCACAGTGAGATCTACCCAGCCGATTGTTCCGGCAGCTTCATCTTTGGCAATCCCTTCCATGAACGCGGCATCATGCTGGTCAAACAGAATCGCGTTACCATCGGGATCGGTCAGCGTCATGTGTGCGGGACCCTCTGTGCTTTCATCGGCTTCGCTGGTGAGCGTGATGCCCTCTGCCTTGAGATTTTTCTGGATGCCGCGCACATCCGTCGGGTTAAAAGTCATGACATTGGCATCAAACATGCCCTGGAAGAGACCGATCTTGGTATCGCCATTGACCAGAATCAGCCAGTTTTCTTCTTCGTTTCCGTGTTTGACGACAAAGCCCAGCTTTTCATAAAAGGCGCGGGATGCTTTGATGTCAGAGACCGTCAAGCTAATTGAAAAGATGCCCAAGTCCATTTTGTTCTCCTCTTATAAATCGGTGATCGGCACACTGCACCACATATCATACTGCTCCCAGCCATACTCGATTGGCAAGCGCTGGTAGATTTCCATTGCTGGTAGATTGGCAGGCTGGTAGTTGCTGTGTGGTAGCCAGCATCGCCATAGATATTGCCAGGTCTGATCCAGCAAACCGATGTCTCCCTGTACATGGATGTAGACAATGCGGATTGCTGGCATGTCGCGCAACATCACCACATCATCATTAAACAGCATCGCATCCGACACAGGCAACGCCCAATCAAAGCGGCACTGTTCCACCGGAGTCACGTCCGGGTCATCCTGCGACATCCCGTAGAGCGTAGCTGTTTTCAGGTCACCGCCGGACTGTGAAAACCAGTTCATCAAGTGATCGTGCGCCCGGACGACTCCTTCCCAATTTCGATAGGAATCGGTCACACGGATGTACGCCAATCGCTGTACAGGCAGATCGGCAAATTGAACCTGAATGCCCTGTGCCCTTGCGAATGTTTGTAGTGCCTCTCCAGTATAGATGGGGAACATTTGATCGACTTGATCGATCTTGCGCTCTTGTAGTGGAGCGTACCGATCCCAACCGCGTGGGCTGATGCCATAGTGCTTCTTGAATGCTCGTGAAAAACCAGCCGCCGATTCATAGCCAGACATGATGGCTGCATCCAGTGCCCGAAGTCGGGGGTTCGTCCGCATGAGCTTGGCAGCATGTTCCACCCGTGCGCGGTTGACATACTGGTTGAGTGTCTGCCCAACGATGTCCTTGAAAATACGGTGGAAATGAAAGGGGGAAAAATGCGCCACTCCGGCTAATGCTTCTAACGAAAGATCACCATCCAGATTTGCACTGATGTGATTCAGCACATCGTTGATGCGTTCGTGATAGACCGTCTCTAGTAGCATGGCTTCATCTTTCGTGCTGCGGCATGACACTTCCGAATTATAGCCAAATCAGCTACATGGTGTTTGGAAGATATGAATATACACCGTCTTGAATGGTATGAGATTGTCATAAGGTGGCATGTTACATTGAGAGCGTCGCATATCATTTTAGACTGTTGTAAAAGTCATCGTGGGAAATCAATGAATAGTTAAGACAAGTCAAACATTGCAACATCTTCTTGATGTTCAACAGCCCGTGAAACAATATCGCCATTTGGTCGCACAATCAGAGTACATCCATAACTCATATGCCCATTATATGTCCCTGTTACATCCGAAGAAACAACCCAACATTGGTTCTGAATAGCTATCGTTTGTAGATTTTCAATACTTCTGCTACACCATTTTTTAGCAATTGTCGGTTTCAGCATATTGTTTAAGGGATAGCATAATAACCTTATCCCTTGCTTTGCGACCTTTTCAGCAGTGGCTGGAAAATTCGCATCATTACAGATATTTATCCCGAAAAACCAATCACATGTATTGAAAATAGGAAATCTTTCTCCTGCCTTAAAACCTATTTCATTGGGATGAGCTTTTGAATATACACCAAGAATAGTGCCTTTAGATATGACTAACGCACTGTTATAAAAATCGTTTCCACGTCGCTCAATTACTCCAAGAACTATTGTTGAGCTAAATTGTGAAAGTTGCTTTAACAGTGTTGATAGTATTATATTGTCTAGCGTCAACGCACGTCGTTGGATTGTATTGGCATCAGTTGCATAACCTTGTAGATAACATTCGGGGAATACAGCAATATGTACATCATGTGCCTCACACCAATTCATATCCTGAAGTAAAACTTCGCTTATCTTAGGAATATCGTCATAAATAGGATGACGTTGGAATGCAGCAACACGTAAAGAACTGACCATTTGTTAACTCCAGGCTTAAATCAGAGGTTCTTTCAACTCATTGACACTTCAACAATTGTAGCACATCTGTTCATATGCTTGATCTAGCGGACAAGGTTCCGCCAGGATTCTTAAAACATGAAGCTTATCAGTCATTCAAATTCAAGATTGGAGTAAAAGTAAGGCATACCGGTGGATATACAATACCTTGGATGGTATCAGCTTGTCATAACGAGGAAACACGCACCGCCCATGTCATCACCGAAGCGTAGCGAGACATGGGCGCAGAAGACAAATATGGGAAGCTAGAGAGCCAAGCAATCATGCCATAACATTCAACAGGACAGTTACAGTACCCAGTTGACCAGAATAAACGCTGTCAGGACATAGCCAATTAATCGATTGAGGGCAACACCAACCGTGTAGATTGTAGAAAACCCCCACCAATTCCAGTATTGCAGATCAATATTTACGATTCCTGCCAGCGCAACAAGGGCGATCAGTCCAATTTGCTGAACATCGGAAAGTGAACTCGCCAGCACAAGCACTGTCGTAATCACGATTGCCGTGAGCAATTGTGTGAGGAGTTCAACTGTGAAGTACCGCCCCATCGAATAATAGGTTTCGGGTTTGATAGCGATAAACGCGGCTACTTTGTCTTTAACGTATAACATGCCACTGGGCAGAACATCACCAAGTTGTTTACCCAGTGAGTCTTGATGCGTGTGTTGCTGTACACTCTTGATTCCCCATGGCAAGACGTTCTGTGTAAACCCTGTCCATAGGAAGAGGACAATACCGCCCAGCCCAACAGCGATAAGTACGTTGATTGTAATCATATTGTGACCTTTTTTGACTATCTACGAGTGCCTGTAGTCTAGCCAGAAGGAATCGGTTCGTCTTGTAAAAACTGGACAAGATTGGGAGCGATCTCTTGCTGCCGATTCTGGAGTATTTCCCGATACACGGAGGGTGTATGCCCGGCATAATTCTTGAAATCACGATTAAAATGTGATTGGTCGTAGTAGCCTGCCATCATCGCAATGTCCAGAAGTGGCTTGTGAGCATGTTGGGTGAGGCAAGTCAGCGCATATTCAAAGCGCTTGATATTCGCATACTTCTTTGGCGATATACCCATAATCTGCTCAAAAAAACGATCGATTGACCTTACAGAATAACCCGTCTGCTCGCAAATTTCCTGGATCGAACATGTGTAGTCCAGGTTTAACCGATCAGCGATCATCGTAACCAGTTGATGGATACGATCCACCTGTAACCGTGACAGGAAAAATGAATCGAGCACTTCAATTTGTTGATATGGACGTCCTTTTAAATCATAGAGCGTATGTTCAATTTCTGTGATCCGCGCGCCAAAAACATCATCCACACCAACCACCAGATTGGTCAGCTTGTTGATAGGCATCGGCATAAATGCTGCTAAGCCACCCGGGCAAAACCGAATCGCGATCAGATCGATCGCACCACTTTGACGAATAATCACGGGTTGGTCACGCTGCCCGTCTACATTTGAAGTCTGTATATCCGACTGGTTCTGAGGAATTTGTCGTTTATATGGCATCCCATAGTTGAATAAAATATCCGCTTTGCCATCAACAAAAATATGCTCTTCCAGTGGCATCGTCGAACCGGTGGTTGTGTGGAGCATCCAGTACGATTCGATATACGGTTGTAACATGTGATGGGGCGCGAACAGACGGTACATAGACAACAACCAATTCTTGCGAACGAGATATCTGGATGAGCAATATTCAGATCATGGACAGTTAACCAATTATAGCACATATGTTCATATCCTTGAGGTGAGAGACGAGGTTTGCAAATCTTCTTTACGCATAAAACGTATCAGGCATTCAAATTCAAGATTGGAGCAAAGGTAAGGCATAGCGGTGGATATACAACACCTTGAATGGTATGAGATTGTCATAAGGTGGCATGTTACAATGAGAGAGTCGCATATCATTTGAAAAATATATAGAGGTACGTATGGATTTCTTGGAAAAAGCGAAGGAAATCGAAGATCAAATTATTGCCTGGCGGCGAGACATCCACGCCAATCCCGAACTCGGGTTTGAGGAAACCCGCACCGCCAATGTCGTCACCGAAGCCCTGCGGGACATGGGCGTAGAAGTGCAAACGGGCGTCGGTCGTACCGGGGTCGTGGCACGGATTGGCGATGGCGAAGGACCGAAAATCGGTATCCGCGCCGATATGGATGCGCTGCCCATTCAGGAAGCGGTTGACCTGCCCTTCAAATCGACCGTCGAAGGTAAGATGCACGCCTGCGGTCACGATGCCCATACAGCTATGTTGCTCGGTGTCGCGAGCATCCTCAATAAAACACCCGACCTGCACGGCGAAATTCGATTGTTGTTCCAACCCTCGGAAGAAAAATGGGACGATGATGGAATCAGCGGTGCAACCGCCATGATTACCGATAATGCCCTCGAGGAATTGGATCATGTGATCGCGCTGCACGTCAACAGCATGTATGAATCGGGCACGGTCGAAGTCACTGATGGCATGACATTGGCAGCCGTCGATTCATTTTTCGCCAAAATCATCGGCGAAGGCTGTCATGGCGCAATGCCGCACACCGGGAATGATCCGATCTGGATGGCGTCACAGGTCGTCAATGCCATTCAAAGCATTCGCTCCCGCCGCACCGATCCCACTTCGGCATCGGTTGTCACCATTGGGGCGATTCTGGCGGGGGATGCACCGAATGTTATTCCCGATGAAGTCATCATTCGTGGGACGATTCGTTCCTTTGATGAAAACATTCGTAATCAGTTGCATGAAGAACTGCATCGTATGTTCAGCATCACCCGTACTTTCGGCGGCGATTATGAACTGGAGATCAGCAAAGGGTATCCGGCGCTCTACAACGATCCGGGTGTGGCACAACTCTTGCGCGATGTGGCAACGACCCATGTCGGCGCCGACAAAACGACCAAAGGCTCGGCACGGATGGGCGCGGAAGATTTCGCCTATATGACGCAGAAAGCGCCGGGCGCAATGCTTATGCTGGGCGCAAAGTTCGATGAACAACATCGCCCGCATCACAGCCCGATTTTTGCGATCAGTGAAGATTCGTTCAAATACGGCTCGGCGATTCTGGCAGAAACCGCCGTCCGCTTGTTGCAACAATCGTAATCCAATTGTAGGGGCACGATACATTGTGCCCACTAACATGCAATGAACCTCAACAAATATCGCTATGTGTTTTACGCAGCGGCTCTGTATAACTTTGTCTGGGGAACAGTGACCATTCTGTTCCCGGACTGGTTGTTCGATCTGCTGAATATCTCGCCGCCTGTTTATGCGCCTCTCTGGCAGGTGGTGGGCATGTTTGTGCTGGTCTATGCGCCTGCTTACTGGTGGGCGGGACGTTTTCCTGAACGGCATCCGCATCTCATCATGATCGGCTTGTTGGGCAAGCTGCTGGGTCCCATCGGTTTTGGCTGGTCGGCACTCACCGGGCAACTGCCCCTGAGTTTCGGCATCACCATCATCTTCAACGATCTGATCTGGTGGCTGCCTTTCATGCTGTACCTGCGGGATATATCCAGCGAACGCGGCGGGTTCACCGCGTTGTTGCGCGGGGAATGATGTTGATTCATTTCGGTTGCGCAAAAATGAGAAGGTTCATTTTACAATTCGTAGTGACCCCCTCCGTCACTAACGTGACACCTCCCCCGAATTCGGGGGAGGCTGGGTGGGGTTATATATCACCTTGCACTGTTTTATAAGTTCATCAAACATCTGAAAACTACATAAGGAGCGCTTAAATGGCAAACAATGGAAATACGGTACTGGCTTCCGCAGCCGGAACATTCGATCTTGGCGGCGATCTGACGATTAACCGCATGGGCTACGGCGGGATGCGGCTCTGTGGCGATGGCATCTGGGGCGAACCCGATGATCCCACAAATGCGAAGCGTGTCCTGGATCGCGTTCTGGAATTAGACGTGAATTTTATCGACACTGCGGATGCTTATGGTCCAAACGTCAACGAAAATCAGATTGCCAGCGCCCTGCATCCTTATGCCGAAGGGCTGATTATCGCCACCAAAGGCGGGATGATCCGGAGCGGTCCAAACCAATGGCAGACGAAGGGAACACCCGAACACTTGCGTGGCGCGCTGGAAGGCAGTCTGCAACGCCTCAAAGTAGACACGATCGATCTCTATCAATTTCATCGCCCAGACCAGGAAGTGCCCTTTGCCGATTCCGTCGGCGAAATCGCCCGAATGCGTGAAGAAGGCAAGATCCGGTATGTCGGTTTGAGCAACGTCACCGTCGCACAATTGCAGGAAGCACAGGACATCGTGCCCATCGTCTCCGTGCAGAACCGCTATAACCTGTTTGATCGGGAATCCGAGGAGGTGCTAGAAGCCTGTGAACAACAAAACATCGGCTTCATCCCCTGGTATCCGGTGGGTGCAGGCAAATTAGACAACGCGAACCTGCAAGCCATCTCCGCCAAGTATGACGCCACGCCCTACCAGATCGCGCTGGCGTGGCTGCTCAAGCGCTCGCCTGTGATGCTGCCGATTCCGGGCACATCATCCGTTGCCCATCTGGAAGAAAATGTGGCGGCGGCTGGCATCGAGCTAACCGACGAGGATTTCAACGCGGTCGTGGCGTGATTTGATGATAACCCATAACTTAGGGGATGGTTTAGAAATTATCCCCTTCGTACTTACATTCCACCTAATGGATCTCTAAATTCGATAAGAGAATCGTTAAACTCAGGATCGTCGTATGCCTTTGCCAAAATCTGCACCGTTTCAAGCAGTGCTTCCCAAAGATGCCAATTAACGGGATCGTCCTTTTCAAGTACAAAGTAAATGAAGTGCTGAATTCCACCATATTCGTAGCCGCTAGCAGAGCAAATTCAGTATTATCGCTATATGATCCACCCTTCGGTAAGAGGTTCACTGATTTTAATGCGGAGGAGATTGGATCATCCAAGGGTAAATCAACAGGTTTCAGTGGCATTGGACCCTTAAACTCATTGAGATTTTGATACTCATCTCTGTAGACTTTAGGTATGAGCAACACTCCTTGGTTCATAGCTCTTGATCGAATGCCAGCGATATAAACAACGCTCTTATAATAATAGGGAATCATGATTATCCAGAGAGATTTAACTATGAAGCTATCTGCTGGTTCCTTGTTTTGATTCTTCACCTTGTGGGAACCGACACTTAACCTGTCCAATCCGAAAACCTGAACAACGATACTTTGAATATCATTTGAAATCATCCAACTTCTCCTGACACGCCCTATAAGATGTAAAGTACAGCGCATGCGCTCAAAGCACCTGCCTGATGATGCCGGGAAGTGCCCTGAAGGACACTCTTATCATATGTACTCTGTACATAGCCTCATTCGATGGGGCTTGCAGAAAATACTAGCCGTTGGCTTTGAGCCTGCGACGTAAACATCTCGAGATCACCGTTAATCAAGAAAACGCTCCAGACCCAATTCCTCGATCGCCTGCTCTTCGCGTGCCAGATGGTCGGGATTTACCGGATCGAATGGCTCTTCTTGAAAGATAACCAATGTGCCCTGTGGCGTTTCGATCTTCTCATGATATGCCTTAAGCTGATCGAAGCGTTCCGGTCCAATGGCATCCATCCAGGCATTACCGAATAACGCCATTGAATCGAGCCGTAGAATCGTTGGGTAATCAACAATTTTGATCCAACGTTCAGGATAATTGGGTCGCCTGATCCCACTCCGCAAAACGGCATAATCGACTGGATAGATGGATGTCTGCTGGATGATGAAGTTAATAATGTCTTGATATGTGAGTATCCCCACTTCGAGATGAGAATGCTTAAAGTCGAAAATCATATTGAATGGAGGATTCAACGTTTTTCCTCGCATTCTTGTAAAAAGAACCGAAGGTCTATTAGCACCATTGATCGAAAAAATTGAAACATCCCTGCCCCACAACCAATCAGGTAGTAAACTTATGCTGAAATCCTTAACGCTATTCACGTCAATCCGAATCGCGTTCTGTTTGAGTCGTTCGACACTATTGGGATCATCCAAATTGTAATCTTCATCCGAAGTCGAAGAGGGAATATGTCCGGGGAACACCCACTCCCCTAACTGAGTAGTTGTGATTAATTCTTCAAGCTGTTGGAGTGTGACTACTTCCGTGGAAGTCGCAAACAATAAATACTGATGAACGATAAGATTGCCTCTCTAAACCCTTTTCAATCTTCCGGTTTCCCGTAGTATACACGCGATTGCAGAACGGAGATGATATGAAGCAGCTATTGGGCATTTGGCAGGGCACAGGGTCAGCGACCTATCCAACCATCGAAAGCACACGCTACCGGGAAGCGCTAAGCTTCTCTGAATTTGAAGGCAAGCCCATCGTACAGCTTGAGCAAAAGACCTGGCGCATCCATGAAGACGGCAGCGAATCACTCCTGCACTGGGAATTCGGCTTCATCATTGCGCTAGAAGATGGAGATGGCTACGAATGGGTTAATTCGCAGAGCAACGGGCGGGTCGAAGTGCTGAAGGGGACGATCTCTACGCAGAATGGTGCAACAATCCTGCGATTCCAGAGTGCTGCCTTTGCCAATGATCCGCGTATGGTGCGATCCACCCGTGAAGTGGAAGTCGCCGATGATCGCCTAAGCTATAAAATGGCGATGCAAACACAAACGCATTCCACGTTAACAGCACACCTCGAAGCTGATTTGAAACGAGCTTGAGCGCAAATACTTAATCTAGATCTGTGAGGGAATCGGTTCGCTGAAAATCATAATCGCGTTCCACTTTGCAGGCGCGCGTTTTATAGGCTTGATACCAGGTGCTTCGCCCGCGTTCCTGCGCCAGCAAGTGATCGGCATGTTGCTTCCAGGCTTTGATCGATTCCAGATCCGCCCAATAGGATATGGTGATTCCCAGCCCTTCTCTGGCAGATTCAACGCCCAGATACCCCGGTTGCTGCGCCGCCAATTCCATCATGCGCGTTGCCATAGTATACACGCGATCACAGAACAGAGATGTACATGAAGCAGCTATTGGGCACAGGGCTGACCACCTGCCCGATCAAAAGGCAGCATAGCTGACCGTCTGTGTTGCAGATGGAAACCCACATGATACAATGATGATGTCACACAAATGAACGCTGAATTAACGATACAACTTGAAGCTAATTTGACACGCACGCAAAGCCTGATTAAGTATGACACAAACAAGCCAACACATGGAACTGATTCGGGACGTAAAGCCTCTTGCTGATGAAGTGAACGACTTTTTGAGGCATGTGTATCCACCGGGCAAAGCAGCGCTCCTAACTCATCATGCCGATTGGTGGTATCGTAACACACCCCATCGATTCGTGGTCGGTGATGCTGAGAGCAAAGTGATCGCCGGACATAGCGCCACCATCCCGGCAAGCTTTTCCCTGAACGGCGACGTGTATCCCTTGCTATGGTGGGTGGATCTGGTTGTAGACCGAGAGTATCGAGGGCGTGGCTTCCAGACGATCCTCGATGAAGCTATACGCAAAGCCGCCCCCGGCAAATCTGTCTTGCCCGCACGCGATCTAGCCGGCAAGATGTTCACAAGACATGGCTGGTGGAGTCATAAGCGCAGCTATATGCTGACATTACCCCTGAGTCTGATGGCACTGGAACGCGTTCGTGTATCCCAAAAGCTGATCGGACGAATCGCCCGAAATATAGCGACAGCACTTCGCCCATTGGAAGCACTCTATCAGCGATCCTATCGAGCCTATAATCCACAGACTGCTAAAGCGATTCAACATCCGTCTGCCGACCAATTGGCACAGGTTTTCCTGACACATAACCATGGCAAAGACATTATCATGACGTACCGGGATGCAGCGTATCTTCAGTGGCGTTTCCTCGATGCGCCCTATGTTGATGAACTTCGCTTCTACAGGGCAGGTTCGGCTGATCTGCCAGCGATCATTTTAATCACGCGCGTTCTTGATGTTCGTGGCGTGAAGACCCTGCGTATTCTGGATGTCTTCGGCGACTTATCCGCTCATGAGGCTTTACAGGATGCCATCAAGTTGGCGCTTGCAGATGGATTGCAAAAGGGTATCCAGCAGGTTATGGCGGTAGCATCGCACGACGCTCTGTTATCAGCGTTGCGTTCGGTGCGGGGCTACTGGCTACGAATGCCACTAGGCTTTTTCTGGCACAGCGACGATCAAGCCTGGCTGGAACTGTTCAACACCTACACCCAGCATTGGACGTTCGCCGATAGTGATGTCGATCAGTCGTATCAGACTTATGCTTTTAGGGAGATATGATTGGGTTCTTTTGACATTTGACAAAGATATATAGCCGGGACAAACCTGCATGTTTGTCCACTGGTAGCACACACAGATGCTCCCTTACATAAATATGAGTCAGATATGCAAGCCTGTTCTCAGGCAACGTCTGAAATATCAACATGTACTGGCATCGGAGCCGTGCCACGCCCGAATCAGTTCGGTGTTGGTTACTGCCTGTGCCTGCGAATACTGGCTGGCTGCTGCCAATATTGTGTCTAATTCAGACCACATCTGATACTGTTCGATTTCCCAGCTATGCCCCCACAAATGCCAGACACCACCCTGCTCAGCAACGCGTTGAAGAAGGGTCAGTGCCAATGCAGACCAATTTCTAAGAGACCACATTGGAATATTCAGACGGGAACGATGGGGAAGGAAGCCCCGGAGGGGATTGAAGCGCGCCCGGAAACTATTCACTGAACGCAAGGGGAAGGGATACAGATGGATGGTTGTCGGCATGTCATAGGGATTGTTGCCTGGTTCCAAGTGATAGGGAGTAACACCTCGTCCTAGTTCATATCCTGCATCCTGTACTATCTCTTGTAGTGCCGCGTTGCTGAAACCTTTAGGATAACAGAAGGAGGTTACGGGCTTTCCAATCACATCTTCTAACCAGGAACACGAGTCATTGATTTCCCGGCGCGCTATCTCCAGATCGACCCTTGTTAGCGTGGGGTGAGAAATAGTGTGGGCACCGATTTCATGGCGTGTACTCAACTCCCGGATGTCGGCTTCAGACATGCGTTCCGGCAAATAGTCCCGTGCTATGTAAAACGTTCCCCGCATGCTTCCAAGCTTTGATCGAATCCAGATCCACCCAATAAGATATGGTGATTCCCAGCCCTTCTCTAGCAGATTCAACACCCAGATACCCGGGTTGCTGTGCTGCCAATTCTATCATACGCGTTGCCATCGCAGTGTAGCCTTTATCGCCATCGGTTCGGAGTGATGTGAAAATCACCGCGTAATAGGGAGGCTCGGGTGTTTGGGCAATGTTCGTCATCTCTCTTGCTCCACACTATTCTTTTTTGTAGGGGCGAGGCATGCCTCGTCCTTTCAGCCGCACATAAGATTTACTCAGGCGATTGCTCAACTGCTCCCCAAATAGCCACGAGGTCAAGTGTAAGATCCCATGCCGCAGCACAATCCCAGGCGACCAGCGAATGGCTTGCAATCGGTCACGCCGCGCCTGCCGATGATCCCCGCGCGCGGCCGCCAGAGGAGCCAGACGAATCAGCGAACGCGCCATATTTGCCCTGCCCACGATATTGGATACAAGCGGCAGATGATGACGAATGAGACGCTCACGTCGTTCCTGCACCTGCTGCTTACGTTGTTCCGTTAAAGAGCCACCATGTAAGCGATACATGTAGAGATTTTCGTGCAGGGGGTGAATGGTAAAACGACGCAAGACTCGCAACCAATAGTCATAATCCTCGACAAGAACCAATGCCTCGTCATACTTCCCGATGGCATCATTGACTTCTCGGCGAAACAAATGCGAAACACCCACGCTTTGTTTGTAGATCAACATACCGGGCGGTCCAGCGATAAAGGTATCGATTGCCTCTCCATTTTCATCGATATAGGTGAAGTCTGTGTAGACAAAATCCACATCTTGATGCTGATCCAGGAACTCCGCCATAACTTCTATGGCATGAGGACGATAAATGTTGTCATCGGATGTCCAGGTCGTGTACTGCCCCTGTACAACCTCAAACCCGGTATTCAAAGCTGCTGGAAGTTTCTTGTTGACCTCATGCCGAATAGACCGAATCCGATTATCCTGAGCCGCGTATCGAGCGATGATCTCCGGTGATTCATCGGTTGAGCAATCATCCACGATGATGAGTTCCAGATCGGACATGGTCTGTTGCAGAACGCTTTCAATTGATTCTGCCAGATAGCGCGCCCCATTATAGGTTGGCAGCACGATAGAAACTTTGGGTGCTTTCATAGATCGATTCATTCGAGTTCAATTTGTATGGGAAGCATCAACACCATTGCGGATACGGCGTATCATTCGCCACTTTGAAAACACCCTGAAATTCCTGTGACCAATGTGCCTTTACCTTGCTATCTTGTGGCGTTCGCGGCGGCATATAGATGTTTGCACGCAACTGCAATGCCTCCTGCATAATGTGAACGGCAACCTCGGTATCAGTACCTTTCGCAACTTTTACATCCCAGGGTTGATTTTCCTGACGCGAATAGCCATGTTCAACCATGTCCAAAAAGAGTTGGATCGTCTGATCATCTGCTCTTTCAACAAAATCAACCATCGTCATGGTGTCATCGTACATAAACTGAGCAGTACCGAGGATGTCTCCAGCATCGATTTTTTCGTTTAGCTCAAATAGCGAGACTCCCCAGTGCCCCGTATTACAAAGTCGTCCGAATACCAGCGAGGCTGCGCCTTGCACAGTAGGTAATACTGCCCCATGATTGCCGATGATCCGATAACGAGATGTAATGGAACCGGGAACAATCCGTGAGTCACCAAACTCCAGGATGGTATCAATATTGTTTTTATCACAGTAAGCTTGCAAAGAATTCCAGTCACCAGAAGTATCGAGATGAATACCCTTGGCTTCGCAGTAGTCATGTAAGGGAACTGCATTCACTTTGCGCGCGAGTTGTTTTTCGGTCAATCCAAAAACATAGAGCGGGCGCTGAATCTCTTCGAGCGCTTCAAGCAATTTGTAGGTTAGCCGGGTACTCCCTATGACTGCCAAGTTTACAAATTCAAGATGCTCTCTGCCCATAGTTTTGCCATTTCTACATAGCCCTGATGGGTAAAATGTACGCCATCAACCAGATATTCCTCTAAATTAGATAGATCGCAAATAGGGATTTTCATCTCTGTTGCAATGCTGCGAATTTCCTCTGTATATTTTTGAATATATTCTCGATTATTCAAATAGAACGGGCAAAATTTCAGGGGTGGCAATGTTCCCAGAATCACATTCATATCATGGATCTGTGCAGATCGAATAATTTGTTGAACATTATCGCGGTAGATTTCAAGCGGGATGGGGGTTTTGGTATCGTTCGTTCCCACCAGTAAATTGACGATTTTAGTATTACCATTCGACCTAAAAATATTCCAGGCACGTCGTAATACATCCGAACTTGTTTCGCCATTGATGCCATAATTATGACAAATCCAATTTTCTCCGGTTTGTGCGGTAAGCATTTGTGCTAATTCTGCCGGATACGACCTGCCATATTCGTCCCGCGCCCCATATGTTAATGAATCACCAAGACAAATGACCTCATTCCAGATCATCAGCCCCTCCTTCAGTAGGTACTGTTAACACGGCAGAGCAGTATATCACATCCCCATAGGCGAAACCAGCACCCAGAGACCTCAGCTATCCTGGAACGAGACTGGGTGCAATACTGGATATTCTAAGAGTATCTGCACGATACGTTCGGCTGCCTTTCCAGTCCCATAAGGATTTTCCTTCTGCATAGCACTACGCGCAGCCGGATTATTTAGAATCTGGGTTGCTTCCTTCACAATACGGGAACGAGAAGTTCCCACCAGACGAGCAACACCGGCTTCAATGCCTTCCGGGCGCTCGGTTGTTTCCCGCATAACCAGTATCGGAACACCAAAAGTCGGTGCTTCTTCCTGTATGCCACCAGAATCAGTCAGGATCAGGGTAGAGCGCTTCATCAATTGGACAAGTGACAGATAATCGAGTGGTGGTATCAAAAACACATTGGGTAAACCCGAAAGTATGTTGTGAACGGGCTGCTGTACGTTGGGGTTGAGATGCACCGGATACACGAATTGAATATCAGGAAACCGTTGAGAAAGGTCTTTGATTGCCAGACAAAGTTTCTGAAACGGTGCACCAAAGCTCTCGCGACGATGAGCCGTTACCATAACGACTCGCCGATCTGGATCAATATTTTCAAGTGCCCCACTTGACCAGTCATAGTCCATTTCCGAAACATTCAATAGAGCATCAACCACTGTATTACCTGTTACATAGATATGTTCAGCAGGATAACCAAGATTCAACAAGGTCTCCTGCGCGTATTTGGTTGGAGTGAAATATACATCCGCCAACACGTCGGCGATTCGACGGTTCATTTCTTCTGGAAAAGGATGATATTTATTCCAGGTCCGTAAGCCAGCTTCGATATGCCCAAAGCGCAGCCGATGATAAAATGATAATAAGGATGCAACCAGGACCGTTGTCGTATCTCCCTGTGCCAAAACCCAATGCGGCTTTTCTTTCAAAAGCACTTCATCCAGAGAAGTCAACATTGCAGCGGTTAAGGTCGCCAGTGACTGATCTGGTTTCATAAGATTAAGTTCATAGTCGGGTTTAATCTTGAATAGGGACAACACCTGATCGAGCATTTCACGGTGCTGCCCGGTAGAACAGACAATGGACTGGATTGAATCGTGACGAGCAAGTTCTTTAATAACAGGAGCCATTTTGACGGCTTCCGGGCGCGTACCGATCACACTGAGGACTTTGAGCATTCACATACTTTCAGTTATTGAATCTGCGCCAAGCCTAGCACAGAGAAGAAGAGATTCGGAGAGTCATCATGATCGGTATGAAAACACCGAAATGCTCTGCGTATATGCCCGATTGATGATAGGCAAATTATCATTCAACCAATTGATGACACACATCCAGGTTTAATTCAATCAATTCGGTATGATGAGCTTGCAGGAATTCACGCGAAGGTTGACTGGTTTCAAAACTCGCCCCGATAACAACCTTTGGAATGCCCATCCTGACAATCGTTCCGGCGCACATCAAGCAGGGGAAAGCCGTCGTGTACAGGATTGTGTCGGCGTATGTATCCTGCAAACCCGCCGCACGAATGGCTTCGGTTTCCCCATGACTGATGGGATCGTTATTTTGTACTGACAGATTGCGCCCAACACCAATGATTTCGTTATTTCGGATCAGCACCGCACCATAGGGATGTCCGCCTTCTGCTTTGGTCGCCTGTGCCTCTTCAATCGCCACTTGCATAAATTGATCCATCAGCATCTCCCTTAATATCGCAAAGACAGGCAGGTAAGCCCGCCGTCCATCTTCTGGAATTCACTCATGTCCAACGCAACGATCTTGTCGTAGTGTTGCTCTGCCAGCGCCTGCACAGTCGGGTAACCTGCGGGGATAAAAATCGTATCGTTCACGGGTAAGACATCTGCCGCATACCCTTCTTCTGGTGGCAGGTCGATAACCTCTGCGGTCTCAATCTGGTAATCCATCTTCATCTGTGGGTCATGCACCAAAACGCCCGGTGCAAGCTCGGTCAAACCGCTTTTGAGATGCAACACGCCGCTAAAGGGAACAAAATCTACGGTTAGATCGGGTTGTACCGTTCGCAGCGCAGCACAAAGCTGTTCCGCACCGGCTAGCGTGGTGCGTTTCGATATGCCGATCAACACACGATCCGCACAGAACAATACGTCCCCGCCATCAATGAATGCGTCCTCCCCTTGAATATGGATTGCTCGCAAACCTGCCAGGTGCGGGGCAAGCGATGCCGGTTCGCCCTGCCGAGCTTCTGCACCTGAACGGCAAAAGAACGCAAGATCCCGGAAGATGACGACCGGGTCTTCGACGAAGTGCCCATCGGGAAAACGCTCATCCGGCAGCAACACGGTGACTTCAAGATCACATCCCCGTAATGCGTCCAGATAGGCATCATACTGTTGCATGGCTAATGCCGTATCCGGCGTTCCTAGATCAACAGTTGTCAAACCATCTGCGAAGTTATCCGCAGGTCGTCGGGCAAGAATGCGTGTGAACGGCGGTAGCGTCATCTCAACTCCAATCTATGAGCTTTGCTAAGTGAGGTGAGTATAACAGAGGATCATTCTGTATCGTTATTGGGAAGATCATCGATCAAAACAAGCATAAACATCTGAACCCTTATTACCCTTTATGAACCCTCACCCTATGTATTGTCCAGCATTTGTGTTACAATCGATCTAATCGCAAACAAAAGCCTATAGGAGTATGATTCTGGAAGGTTTGGAACTTGCACGATTTATCGTGGACATTGTTGAAGATCGAAAGGCAGAGAATATCGTTCTGCTTGACTTGCGCCCGGATACCATCCTGGCGGATTTTTTTGTGATCTGTACCGGGGATAACGAACGCCATCTGAAAGCAGTGGCGGGTTATGTGCGCGAAGGGGTCAAAGAAACCTACAGCGGGAAAATTCCCTTTGCTGCACAGGGCATGGCGGAAGGCTCTGCCGAAAGCGGTTGGATTTTGATGGATTACGGCGATGTCGTTGTTCACGTTTTCTCCGAGCACCAGCGTCATTATTACGCGCTGGAAGAATTGTGGAGCGAAGCCTCGCGGGTGATGCTGAGCATTCAATAGCCGTTGCTTTATCATTCCAGATATACACATTCGCACTGGCATCTGCTATCGTAGTGGTCAGATAATACAATTGTCATCATCCTGATACTTGAAAGGGCGCAGGCTGCTGCGTCCTTATAAATAGTGAACACGGAAACCAATCATGAGCAAACGACGCAGACGGAAGAAGTCCGCCGCCCCCAATATCCCCCAGGAGACACTGGAACGCGCCCGGCAACAAGCGGGACTTGAATCTGAGACAGAAGACACAGAAACCGATTCAAGCTCGGAAGATACCCCTGCAACCGTAGCCGATGTCATGGAATCCCGGTCTTCTCGTCGATCCCGCAGACGCAGAAAGAGCCAGAATAGCATCGATGCCAAAAGGCGTGACCCCGAAGCGCTTGACAGTGTTTTTATTGCGGAAGCGCTCGCCAACCCGACTCGATCTGTCACACAAGAGCAAATGCGGGAAGAATATGGCTATGTCCTCAAAGATTTGCGGAGCATGGGCATTCTAGCCGCCGTGTTATTTGTTGCGCTGGTACTGATGGCTCAAATGTTATAGTCATCCTCTTTCGCCGGAGGTTTCGTTGCTGCTGATTCCTCTGCCAGCGTCGCCAGCCAGTAGCGCTCATCTTCGCTTAGTTCAGCCGTGAGCAAGAGTTCCGGGCGCTGATGCCAGGTACGACGAATCGATTCGCGGCGTCGCCAGCGTTCGATCTCCGCATGATTGCCCTGCTTTAGTATATCCGGCGCACTCAGACCCCGAAATTCTGCAGGTCGTGTGTAGTGCGGACCTTCCAAGAGTCCGTCCGCGTGGCTATCTCGATCCTGTGCACCGTCTGAACCCAGCACCCCCGGAATCTGCCGCACAACCGCATCAACGATCACCATCGCTGCCAGTTCGCCGCCCGTCAACACATAATCACCGATGCTGATTTCGTCGGTAATCGCCAATTCGCGGATGCGTTCATCAAAGCCTTCGTAATGCCCGCAGACCAGAATCAATCGTTCTTGCTGCGATAGCTTGACCGCGACATCATGGCTGAATTGCCGCCCCTGGGGCGACATCAGAATCACAGGAATATCCGCTTCGCCCTTCACCGCCTCCACCGCAGGCACGAGCACATCTGCCTTCAAGACCATGCCCCCGCCACCGCCATAGGGCGTGTCGTCCACATGCCGATGTTTGTCCAGCGCATAGTCGCGGATGTCGTGGATATGCAGGTCGAGCAAGCCACGTTCGCGCGCCTTCCACATCATGCTTTCCGACATGGGAGCGTCAAACATATTGGGGAAAAGTGTCAGGATGTCGATTTTCATCTCAATTCACCTGCAATAGTAAAATCATCCCCCCATGCATGGGACAAAGACAATAAAACAATTAATAAAAATTACAATTCGGAAAAAGCAAAGTCAAGTGGTAGAAAAACCCAATTTACATTTATTATGCCTTCAATCGAAGAACTCTGTTCAATGTATAATGTTACCCCGCAATCATGGGACAACCTTGAACCCGAAGATTTAATGTCTTCTAAGGCATACAAAGAAGCCATTCATCGTGAATATATCCGACGGTGTTCACCTGAGCAATCTGTTACCTATCTCGCTAATCGACTAGGTTGCCATCTACGTACAATCTATCGTTATGATGCCAACTTAGATGTAAAAATCATACCAATCTTTGGATTTATCCCTCTCACATGGACAAATGTAGATGACTCTCAATTATATGGTGAGCCACGCGCAGATGGCATTACACCGGGTAAATGGCTTCAACGTACTGACGGGAAACGATTTCCAGCAGTAAAGGGAATCGCGCTACGCCAATTAAGTCAAGGTAAAACTTTAGTTGCTTGTGAGCGACTGTCTTCCAGACGACTATTTTCTCAACCAGAATCTGATATAACTTCATTCTCCGTTATTTGGCGACGGTCAGGTTTCCCAATAGGGGAATGGGATGTTGGTGGTAGTCCCTATATATTGCCTGAATTGGGTCCTGACATCAGCCCTCCAATCACAAATAAAGTAATCCCTAAAAATCCAAGCGTGTCTGAACCAAAGCAATCCAATTCAACACCCATTGGTGACAATTTAGTTTTCGTTCGATCACAACAAAAACAGCCTTCGCCTCATCCCATGCTCAATCATTCGCTAACACTTGTTCCGGGTATCGGCTTATCTCGACAAGACAAGCTCTATGATCTTGGTATTTCCACACTTTCAGATTTGGTGAATGCTGATCCGCAACAACTGATCTCTGGACACTGGTATGGAGGGTATGTAACCATCCATACTATCCGTAACTGGCAAGAAGAGGCGGCAATTCTACTCGGTTGGCGTGAGCGCGATCCAGCGTCTATTGAAAAAGAAAGACGTAAACAAGCCATCCAGATGTATCGTAAATGTTTAAAAAGCCTGATGAACTATGTAGAAAAAACCTTTATGTTGATTAATAGCATTGCTCCAATCAAAGATTTACAAGAGATCGAACCCACTCGAACCTATTTAAAGCTTAAATTTTTAGACAAGCTATCAAAACAAAGAAATTCAAGATTCTATAAACAATCATACACCGTGGAATTACGCCAAATTGCGCGTGACTTTTTCACTTTTGTCCGTGAATATATCGAACACATGCTATCTTTACAGGACTGGCAATTAGAGGAATATGGCTTTGGTGATCGTACTTTTTGGAAACGACACTATAAAAGTTTAGAACGTCAAAAGAACCATTGGCTCAATCATACATCCTGCGAAGCATAAATTCTCCGATATATGTATAATGGAGATAAATCAGAATATGTTTTGGAATGTAGTTTTTGTCATTCAACATTCATGCTCTTTAATTAGACCCATTATGCTTTTTAGGAGTACGTGAGATGAAAATGTCCCAGCAACAAGAAAAAATCATCAAAATGAAATTGCAAACTGCCAAGGTACTATGGGGGGAAGGGCGTAAGGATGCTGCATTTCTTATATTAGAAAGCATCGATGATCCTCGTGCAGATAAACTTCGAACTCAGATGGGTTTTGATGATGAATATGAAATAGTTGGTGAAAAGAGTAACTCACTATCTCCCATATTTATCGGGGTTGGAGCAATTATTCTTGTGATTTTCTCTTTTCTACTTGGAACAGTGCTTAATGGCGATGGTCAAGAAGCCGTGTCACCAGCTGAGCAACTTACAGAAAACCAGATAGTAGAAACACTCATCGCACCAACTCCTCAACCGGATGAACCTTTATCACAACCATTACTTGAAATGACAATTACAGCAAGCCAGATTCAGCAAACACAATTGGCGATTGAGAACAATCAAAATACCTCAATGAGTTTCTTAGATGCTACGGAGACAGCCCGCTATATGCAGGCGACTGCAACAGAACATGCACGTGAAACACGATCTGCCAGCAATTAGTATGCCTCTCATAATGTGTGATTTTAAGCCAGTATGTCAATCGAGATACTGGTTTTTATTTTATGGTTCATTCCTCATTTATAATTCTCCGATATATATTGGTTGACGAATTACAGATTAAAGAACATAATGTAGATAAGATGTAATTTTATTTGTCATGTAATCAATTTACCTTAATCGTTGTTCTAAGAGGTGTATCGTTGAGATCTCAAAAGCTATTATTTATATTATCAATAGCTTTGGGTTTGATTACAGTAACTGCTCAACACGAACCCGATTTAGCTTTATCAGTAGCAACTGATAGGGCAGTTGTCCCTGTCAATTCAAACTTTAGTTATCACATGACAGTAAAAAATTTAGGTACAGAGGAAGCAACTTTTGTATCAGTGAACGATACGCTCCCCTTAGAAGTTGCATTCCTTGCTTCAGATGACTGCATCGTATCCGGTTCAGACATTACTTGTGAGATTGGAAATCTTTCTGCAAATGAATCTGTCATTGTAACCTATCAGGTACGTGCAGTGTCGGAAGGATTAGTATCAAACTCAGCGTCAGTTACCAGTGCAGAATCAGATTCAGATCCTCTAAACAATAGTGCATCAGTATCCGTTGATATTGTTATTCCAAAGCCGGTAGATTTAGAACTATCCGGTTCAATCTCATCTTCCGAAGTAAACATAGGCAATACCGTTGACCTGAGATTCACAATCAGTAATCAAAGTATTGATCCAGCCTATACAACCTCTGTTGAATTTTATCTTCCGTCACAGTTAGAATTTGTATCCTCAAGTGCCTGTCATCATAGTGGTCCAGTTGTCACATGTTCATGGGATCAGATTGATGGGGAAACCTTAGTTTCATCACTTATCTCGCTACGGGGCATCACAAGTAGTAGCTCTCTTAATATTTCCGCATCAGTATCTCACCTTGAATCGGATCCTAATCCAAGCAATAACACTGTAGCATTTAGTCTAATTGTGAACGAACCACCGCCGGATTCGACAGATTTAAAGCTAGGTATCGCATCATCAGCAACGCAGTTTACAGTAGGTGAAGATGTAGAAATATCTTTTACCGTTGTAAATTCTGGACCATCAGATGCCACAATGGTAAGTATTGTGAGTGATTTACCAGATGATGTCACCTATTCTTCGTCTACAGATTGTGCAATGGCGGGGGAGTTACTTGTTTGTGGTATAGGTGATTTAGCTTTTAATGCCGTATATACAGCTACAGTTAAAATTCAGTCTCGTGCTGTATCGCCATCAATCACCGTCTTAGCAAATGTGACGGGGGATGAAGAAGATGCAATTATTGTAAACAACGTTGCATCAATAACATTACCTAGCGTTGATGCTTCAGCCCCAACTGCAACAATCACAAATACACCATCCTCAACTGCAACACCGATTATCGTGACCTCTACACCAGGTCCTACACAAACACCATTTCAAGTGATCGTAACTCAACCTGTCTTCTTAACAGAACCAGCATCAGCTGTTGCCACTTCAAGTCCTTCCGAATCAGGTGGAACCAATACAAGTAACGATGTTGACCTCATACCAGATGGTGTAGCCCCCAGCGATATTTATGGATGGACTCGTAACGAAAGTGTGGATTTGATTCAAGTCACTGGTCGATGGTCGTTACGAACAATGCAAAATGCTTCGGATGGCGCATATCATGAATCGCGAGACACAGGTGCAACGCTCCGTTATCCGTTTGAAGGCGATGGCTTTCGTATCGGGTATCGCAGTGAAGTACATGGCGGTTCATTCCAAATCTTACTTGATGGCGAATTTTTGACGATCTATGGCACAGATGCCGAACAGATAAATCCCGAACTTGATCCCGCTCGACAAACATTTGTCACCCAACCTTTTTGGGTAACACCCGGATACCATGTGGTTGATATTGTGTGTTTATCAGATGGGGGAGGTGCTCAGGGTTGCAACATTGACTATATTGAGACCTTTGTTGGTCCACCAGTGCCAGTTGCTCCGACCATTGTTGTTGTACCCACTCAGGCAATTGTTGTTGAAAACGTCGAGTTGATTTCTGCACCGCCTACACTTGCTCCAACAATCACACCAGTCGCCGAATCAGTCATGGCTGTTGATGTGTTCGTTAATGTCGATTTGAACACGAATTCCCAGATCGAACCGAATGAAGGTGTATCAGGGATGTCTGTGCAGGCAATTGATGTCTCAAATAATACAACACTCGCCACCTCAAATACCGATAATTCCGGTTTTGTCAGAATGAGTATAGCAACCGCCAATGACATTGTTCTATTGATTCCAATGTTAGGAGAATCATTCTATGTAAGAAATCGTGGCAAGGATTTAGTAGAAACCTGGACCCTTATGCTTGATCCAGCCACTGTACCAGGATTAATCCCATGATCGAAAAACCATCAAAGACAGGCTGATGGAGATTGTAATCATTCTTTGCCTATGCGGTGTGATACCGATATCAGCCGTATTTTTACTGGGATATTTGCTCAGGAAAGGTTTTGATTTTGCAGTTGGGTGTCTTGGCAATTTGTTTATTCTAGGTATCGCAGGCGTTCTATTAGTCATTTACCTGGATATTGCCGGGGTTGATATATGCACAGTCTGGTTAGTTGGAGAACCCACATGTTCGATTATCAACAGGTTTTGACATCACACCTCAAAATGATGCAGAACATAAAAGCACTCTTCGCCTTTGTAATGATGGTAATAGCCACAATAGCTTGTGGTGGTTCCAGTACAGCTCTCGGAGAACAAGAGCTAAATCCTGACAATAGCTCGATTACTGGCTTGCCTCAATTTATCGCACCTAGTTCAACGTTTGTCCCGACAAATACGCCCCGTGCAACTGATACACAACCCGATGTCTGGGTTCCTTCTTCTGGCTGGAATCCGCCCAATACAGTCTGTATGAGTGGGTATACAGATTCTTATGGCAATTTTGTCTGCACAAGCTATGCAACAACACCCGGATATTATTCTAATCCAGGACACTATGTCGCGGGAGCAAGCAGTACACCGCCCCCGACCTTCACACCTTATCCAACACCCACGCCGTGTACGTCATCATTTACATATTATTTTGATGAGGAAGTCTTTACGGATCCCGCAAAGGATAATCTGATACTTGGCTTGTCCCTGGGCAATGTTCGCGTATTTAGTTCAACCAGCGACGCTCGACAAATCGTTGCGTGGACAGTAAAAATCCGAAATATAGGTTCAATCGAATACATCTTGTTCGCACCATTTCAGATTTATGTATCAGGCATTGGTGGAGAGCCTGCTCGCCACGGATTAAGTGAAGATGCAGCCACAGAGTTAGGTATCGAATTAGATGAGCCAGCCCGCGATGGATATTTGATTATGCCCTCACAATCAGTTGTGTTTGATATGTTTGCATACACACAGGTCGGTGAAGTCACTTCGCTAGCTTATATTCTTGATCCTTATGGAAATGGCTTTGATGGGACACTAGCTGGTGGTAATGTAGCATATTGGGAGTCTGGAGATCGTGAGGGATGTGGTGGACACATTTCCGGCGATTTCACCCCTCAACCAAACTTAACACCTCAGCCAACACCAACAGAAACCCATACACCAGCATACTGTGTTGATGATCCTCAAGACTGTGCCAATGTAATTGAATGACGGGATAGGTGAAATATGATTGTTTCCAACGATTTACTACTTGGTCTGATATTAGGCGTGATTTTAGTTTTGCTCTTTCAACAAGGGATGAAACTCTCAAATCGATTGATGAGTCCGGGTTGTCTAATTCCAATTGGGTTAGGAGTAGCCTTGTTTATCGTCCTAATTGCAACCGACATGATCAGCTTCCAAATGTTCCAAAATATATAAGACGTAGAGGATTTCACAGTGCTTGACGGAGTTATCGTACCAGTTCAACAGGCGCTATTTTCAATTTTATACTTTATAGCAGTCATCCTATGGGGACTCAATAATGCTCTACTTCTTGTCGGGTATTATGTGCTAACGATCACATCATGGCTGAGTGAAGCTATGTTTCAGCCTTTACTTCAATCAATTGGTAATGCAACAGATAGTTTGCTTCTCCCTATATTTACACTGGCCATGCTTACACTTGCGATCACTTATCTTTTAGGTGTATTTGGCGTATTTCGAGTTGTCGAATTTCGATCTGCAATCATGTGGTTGTTTGTTGCTGTGATGTGGTTTCAGTTCGGACCGGAGATATATCTTGGTTTTGAGCAAACCCGTCGTGAGTTAGGTGGGGCATTTTTTGCTACCACCTTTACTGATTTAATCAGTGGAAGCGGATCAATCGAAGGACTGAGTCGTGTCGGCGATGCCGGTGATCTTAATATCAATCCCCCAACAAATAATTTTGGCACTTTTTTGTCATTTGATACCGCGATTGATGGTTTAGATATTGGGCTAGCATACTTAAATGCTGATGGGTGTGATGTGCTTCGGACGAGTGGATGTTTAACATTTACGATGCCAGATGGTACAACGGGAGCACTTCCAACACGCTGGTACACATCTGGAGCGTACTTTGATTTAACACAACATGGCTTTTTGTATCCGGGTATGACAAATGAGGAACGACAGGCTAGTTTGGATAGTGCGGCAGCAGGTATCTGGCGCGGGTTAAGTGGTATCGTTGTATCTTTATTCGGATTACTTGAACAAATCGTCCAGTTGTTGCTAACAATTGCATTTGGTATTGGTTTTGCATCATTCTTTATTGCTGTCTTATTTGCCTTCTTCAAAAAGACCGAGAGTGTCACATGGGCAGTCTTCGATGTCATTTTAGGATTGTTTATTCAGTCCATCATTACATCACTATTGCTTGCTCTGGTAATGGCCTTTGTTTCTGTTGCAGGTGCAACGGGAAACGGCATTTTACTGCTAGGTGTTGGCTTTATTGGAATTATTCTGGTCACAGTTCTACTTTTAGGTGCAGTAAGTGCGATTCTTAAAGCGTTGAACGGTCTGATGGGGTCGTTTGGTGCAGTAACCGGAGGCAATCTAGACGCGGCTGGCACTGTTACCAAACTTGCAGGTGCATATGCAACAGGCGGAGCAACATTGTTAGCAGGTGGGACTGTTGCACAGGCAGCAGGTAGTGTATTAGGTCCCGGTGTTGGTCAGAAGGCTTATTATGCCGCCCAGACATTAGGCAGTGATACTATGATGGGAGGGTTGGCGCAGCAAGTTGCACAGGGGTCGGCAGCTTCTTATCTGGGTCCTGTTGGTGGTTATGCTCTTGGTCGATCAAACCAACAAAGCGATGACGAATCAGAAACTGTACCAGCAAAACGGTCCGTAAATGACCTGACATTGGGGACACCGATTCGTTCAGATAGTGACACCCCAAACTTGAGACAACGTGCCTCGGAAGGGGCGGATATACGGGTTGATCCTGTTTCACAGCAACCGTATGAATTTAATCTTCAAAATAATGGCGTTGGTTTACGGACTTATGAAGATGGCAGTCGCTTGTATACATCTGAAGATGATATTCCTCAGAATAGAGAACGGGCAAGAGACGAAAGACGTGCATTACGTCAACAGAATGATTCGGATACCACTTCATTTAGCCAAGATGCGATAAATCGTATTGATGCTTCAGATGATGATGAAAATGCAGTCTTAAATTCGAGTATTGCGCGCTTAGCTGGAACACTTTCGGCAAACAATACACAGCCATCGACTGATTCAGGCAATGACAGTACCGTATCTGTTGAGTTAACGACCCGTAACACGGAAAATGACACATCAACAACTCAAAATCCCATCTATCCATCGCCAGTAGATAATAGTAGTGAACCCATCCTGTTAGAGGATACTACGACAACAAGCGCTAATACTTCTAATTCAAGTGACAAAAGCACCAATCTATTTCTAGCAGAAATGGAACGTGATTTTCCGGGATCTACAGGTCGTTCTGATTTAGTTCAGCAATATTTCCCAGATGATAAACAGTCTCAAGCTCTACAACCACAAGTAAAAGCAACAGAGTCATTATCACGACCCACAATATCGGGCGTAGACCGGTCGGACGACGGTGTACAGTCTATTCGCAGTATCGGACCATCCACAGAGGAACAGCTTGCTAGTATCAACATCACGACAGCAGGGCAGTTGGCAAATGCTAATCCCTCAGATATATTACAGTCACTCGAACGAATTTCGCCAGCTAGAGCCAATCAAATAGTCAATGCAGCTCAAGCCTATGTTGCTCCTCCATCTCCACCAACTTCTGAACCGTCAATTACAAATGAAAGTAATAAAACATCACCGAGTCTACCTCAGGCATCTATACCGAATGCAACGCAATACGCTACAGCAATTGATGCAAGCAATAATGATGATCATGTTCGTCTGGCAACGAGCATAAGCTCTGCCATTTCCACTAGTCTAAATGCGGGTCGAATTCCTAGCACGAATCAAGCGGAACAAATTGCACGTGATTCAGGTTTACCACCTGTCAGAGAATCCGGTCAATTTGTTCAAGTTGCATCAGCCATGAATTTGTCCCCACAACAAGCACAGGGAGTGATCCAGAATGTCCAGATCACAGGTCAAATGGGCACCGAGATTGCAACATCCATCCGAGCCAGTCTTTCAACACTGCGACTACCAGCAACCGGGCAACCTTTAGACGATGCAGGGTTGTCAAGGGCAGTTGCAAATCTGGAAAGGGCAGCACAATCATTGGTTGGGGCTGCCAGCAATATTGATGGAGTAGACAGCAACCCAGGTTCAGGTGATAGAGTCAACGCTGGTGCAAGTACAGCCTCAACTCAAAATACAGAGACTGATTCGTAAGGGCATACAATATGACAGAACAGCAACACAAAAGTTTAGGTGCTGTTGAAGCAAGTGATGGTTCAGAATCATTTGAATATATTGAGATTGAAGACCTCGAGAGAATGTCCCTTAAAGATGTTGAATCCGTCTGGGACTTCGTTCCAACTGAAGATCGTGATTTCATTACTCGACGTTATCGCAAGTTGGTCAAGCGACATCAGGTAGGTAGTGATGAACAAGAAATGAAACTGGCTGATGGTTACCTACAACGCTACCGATACGAGGGACTTGTACCAGCAGGGGAGAACTGGGTCAAAATTAGTAGCGCAAAACGCTTAGAAATGAAGCGTGGCGAAACGGATATTGCCGATTTGGATGAAGATGATAATGGCGGAATCCCATGGATGACGATAGGTATTGTTGGGTTTGGGTTATTTCTGCTTATTTTTCTCGGTACAAGTTTATTGAGTGGGAAGGCGACTGTTGTTATCGAAGAAACTGCAACTCCAACGCCAACTACAACTTTTACACCATCACCCACACCCACAATTACACCAACTTCAACGCCAACACCGATTGCACTGATTGAATCGGACCGATTTATCGAAGCTGGTGATGGTCGAAACCGCACATTTTTTCCTGTGCAATTTCAGATTAATCGACCTGATGATATACAACCAAGAGTATTTATTGTCCAAGAGCGATTGGTTGAGTTAACAGAGTGGCTCTTCGATCCCAATCCTGACGTGGTCAGTTGGATTAGTCAAACCAACATTCGCCCAGTTTTAGGTATTCCATATTCTGAAGCCAATGATGAATTGATTCGTTCGCTCGGTCCCGATACGTCTTTTACACTACGGATGAATACAGGTACAGAACTGAAATTCTCGTTTACATCAGCTGGTGAAGTAGGTCGTGAAAATACAAGTTTGTTCCAACAAAGTGAACCGGGGGTTGTACTTGTACTTATTGGTGAAAGGGATAATGATAACCTGCCAACCTCCACTCGTTATATCGTTTCAGGATCATATAGCCCTGCAAACACGCTTGATTTGAACGGATTTACAGGATTACCTGCAAGCATAGGAGAAACAATTAGTCTTCCAACTTTATCTGTCACGGTAAACAATTCATACTTTATTCCCATTTCAGATAATTCTGGTGACTTCATATATGCTGTAGTGGATCTAACATTGACAGCTCTTGAAGACGATTTGCCTTTAACAGCATATCAGTGGTTTTTAGATGTAGGGGATACTCGGTATTCACCTGATTTATCATTAGTATCTGGCACAAATTACGACAATATACCCTCTATGTTGCCTGCTAATCATACGATTCAAGCATCTGTTGCCTATCTTGTCAGCCGGTTTGAAGGCGATGCCCTCTTCCTATTTACCCTGTCTAATCTTCCTACACAACATGTCCTTGTCCCATTTAATCAGCCTCCGCTACCTGCATCAGTCGAGAACCTTGATGTTCAGCTTCGACGAATTTCACGAGATAGTGACCATCTATATGTCGATGTGCGAGTATACAATCCACAGGTGGAAGCTGTTTCTCTTAATTTATATCACATAGGCATCATTTTTGGATTTACACCGAATCCAACTGGTCCAACTCAACACCCTAAAGAATATAGCTCAATCCTATTCGAGCCAGAATATTCATTAGACCTCACTCTGTCATTTGATTGGAATGGAGATGATCCATTTGCAACATTGAATATGGCAGGGCGAAAGTGGGCAATTCAGGTCGTAGATTAATCACCAAGCCAGATAGGTTGTCAGTTTATTCAATTTGCGTTATCATTAAAATGTCGATATAGCTATATCGGAGAATTTAATCAAGGAGTTTAAATTATGTTCAAAAAACGTTTTTCGGCTCTTCTAGCGTTGGGAATTATTCTCATCGTAGCTGCCCCTGTATATGCACAAGCAGATGTAACGGGGCAGGTTGAAGGTTTTTTCCAAACCATTGAGGACTTAATGATAACTATTGCCTCATCAGCTGCTGTAATTGGATTCTTGGGTCTAGCTTTAATTAATTTTGGCAGCAGTATTCCGTTGATTGCTGAATGGAAACAAGAAAACCCTAAAGCCACACGTTCAGTCATGACCGGGCTAATCATTCTGATCTTCGTTGGGGGAGGTGGATTAGTCGGGTTACTAAGCTTCTAAGCCTAAAGACGATCACCTTACCATAGGAGCGAGTATTTCAGATTATCATCTGTCAGCTGGAAGAGCGCGGCACAATACCGTGCTTTTTACTACAACCAATCTGTAAAACATACATTTGGTTCAGGAAATCATAATGACAGCCAAGTTTAAAAGTAGAGTGCTAAATCGAGAAGAAAAAGCATTTGGGTCGGTTGATATGAACCGCATGATGAATGCTGGCATGGGAACTGGATTTGTCTATGCACTGCTCCGACTGATGAATATAGGTATTCTACTCATTCCCGGTGTATTCATAGCCTTCTTCTTTTTTGTATGGTTAACAGGTAAGCCGGGCGGTATTCCCCGGTATCTTCAATTTTTCTATAGCTTACATGCCAAAATGTTAATTTCAGCACGGCGTAGTCCCAAAAGTACGGCAGGGCGGATTGCATCACTCATTGGTTGGGATACAAGCGACATTATTTTAAATGGTGATGTGTTATTTACCTCAGCAACCACTGAAGTTATGGATAACAGTTTTTCTGGATTTGAGATTCTAGAGTCAGATGATCTCCATGCTGGAGGCTTTGAAATCGTAACGGATGATGAACTATTCATCACAATTGAGCTATAGCAATCCAATAGTCTAAGGATAATACACATGGCTACCATCATAAAAAAGAACACCCGACGTAGCCGAAAAAAAGAACAAATCACCCACACGGTAATGGTCGAACCATTTGACATTGCAATGTATCACACGAGAGATGGGGAAGGGCTTTCATCACTGCAACAGCGATTTGCAAACTGGCTACGTGGATTATCGTTCCCAAGTCGGTTTATCTACTGGCAAATGCCAGCCGACCTGAGAGAGCGAATTCAGTATGTTGCAGATTTAGCCCGACATGAACCGGATCCCCTGAAAAAACAGATGTTGATGGAAAATCGACGCAACTATGAACAACTCCAAAATGCGGCAAATTATCATCGTAGCTTTTGTGGGATTGGCATGTGGACAGACGATAGTGTGACAAGCAATGCTATAGCAAGTAGTGTTGCTGGATCATTCGACACACCAGCATATGTTAGTCCATGGCCTAAGCTGTTTGAGGGCAACTATCGACTCTCTGAGCCACAGTCAAATTTTAATCATTGGCATTTGCGTCCGATTGGTAGACCGGGTGGGCGCATGTATTTTGCATTTATGTCCAGTTACGAATTTATGCCTGTTGATTGGAACTTCTTTCGCCCCCTACGTTCTGTTTTAGCATTACCATATCCGCTTGCGTTGTGTATTGATTTTCCTAAAACATGGGATCGCAATAATGCTATTTCCTCAATTGAAGGCACTCTGTTAGCTACTAAAGTGCATCTATCCACAACAACCTCTGAAGACAGTAAAAGTGGTAAAAAGTATATTGATTGCAAGAAGACATTGGAAGAATTGAATAGTGGTGATTTACTCCACGATATTCAAATTATTATTGGTGTCGCGGCACCCGATCGTGAAAGCCTCAAAAAAGCCTGTGACGAAATTGTCAGCCGGACAAAAGCCTTTTTCCGTCTACGTCATGATGTTGGCAAGCAACAGGCAAAAGCTTCACTCTTTTTTAGTGACAAAGCCACAAAACTTATTGGCAATGAACCAACAACCTGGCAAGTCACATCAAGGGAAGCGGCATTATTACTAGGACCACTAGGATATCGAAAATTATCGGGTCTTGCGGGAACAATGCGTGGACAATCCGCTGATGGCGCATTTCCGTTTTTCTTCAACTCCTGGCCAAAAAAGAAAATAGCAACCCATGAGATTGTTGTCGGTTTGACAGGGTCGGGAAAAACCTTTGGTTTGAACTGTTTTCTCAGCCGACAATATGTTGAAGAAGGAGTTGCCTTTGACCTTCTTGAGCCAATGGGACATGGAAAGATCATTGCCAACGCTGTTGGCGCACCACTTTTCAGTCCATCAGCACATGACACCAACATGAATCCGCTCGATATTATGTACCCTGATCCAACTGAGCAAATCACTCACGTTATTCGGTTAGTGGAAACCATGTTAGGTCGTCAGTTTTCGGGAACACAGCAAGGTAATCACCAAAAAGCGCTAGTAGGGCAAGCCCTCGCAAGATTATATGGTGTCAATCGGGGTGTTGACCTGTTTGCTATTCAAACCCACCAGACACCAATTATTGAAGACCTGTGTGAAGAACTGACACATATTGAAGCAAAGTCCCATGTTCAACGCATTGCGCGCGATATTGCTGATGAAATTGCAGGTTTATGCACAGGTGCAGGACCCTATGCTCGTTTTGTAAATGCCCGAACCAATTTAGATCTAAGTTTTCGGGGTAGGGCGATTCCGAGAGTCTTTTCATTTGATAAGATGTCAAACGATCCCGAACTACTCGCAATCGCCTATACACAGGTTCTGACTGCTATCCGGCGGGATAGCCTTGCTGACGAAGTTCCACGAACCATCGCCGTTGATGAGGTTTATCGTCTGATGCAACATCCCTCTCTGTTAGATTTCCTCGTGGAAGCCGTTAAGACATTTCGTACTCGCCGCAAGAAAGTCATCGTGATAGACCAGCAAATGCGTGTATTTCTGTCTTCAGAGAAAGCTAAGTTGTTATTTGAGAATTGTCCCATTCGAGTCATCTTTAATCAGCGTAGTGGGATGGATGTTTTTCGTGAGCATGTTGCCTTCCAGCATTTAACAGAGCAACATCTTAAAACAATTGCGAGTTTGGGACGTGGGCATTTCATTTTGGATATACAAGACAGTGGGGTCTACTACCTCTACATGCTTGCCAGTCAAGCTGAGGTAACTCGTTTTGGCGATTCATAATTTTTGAAAGTGGGTCAAATTTTATGACGAAGCGTAGAGATCGAGATACGCGATCTCAATTTCTTTACCAATGGTTTGCATGGTTACCACCACCTCGTTATCTCAGTATATTATTCTTCTTGATGTTGGCGTTGGGTTTATCTGCTTTATTAGCTTTTGAGATCATTAAAGGAGCAAATTGCAACATGGATTGTATTCACCAGCAAGAGCCTATATCAACGCTGGTCAACTGCACATATGCAGATGGGGAATGTCATTATGAGTGATGTAGTCAGTATACAGGATCAGTCACGACGATCATTTTTTCAATGGCACGTCTATTTAATCATGAAGAAAAAACAACTCGAAGCCACTCTCACCGACGCAGGCTATCGACCGGAAGTTGTCCGCGAAATTGAGGTCGATCTGCCACCTGTTGTTGATTCAGATGAGTTGACACTGATCAAAAACATGGGACTACCGGTTCCAGAGAATTTGTCAGCATATGATCTACCGAATCAAGAGCGCGTAGAAGGCATCCGCTTTTTCTTTCATGCTTCACCCGCATTTGATAGTGAACATGATTATATCTTGGGATTTGTAAGGCAACTGGTAGATGGACGCTATGAGCATCGTGAACTCATCCGAGTCAATTCCACAGATCGGGATTACTTAAACACAGCGATGACGCGATTCAATCAAGCATCGACTAGTTATACTATCCCGTTAGTCCTAAATGCCGCCATCGTTTGGGCAACCTTCCATGGTGCAGTTGTAATGGACTGGGTATCTGTATCCTCAAGGCTTCTTGGTGCGAATTCAGAGGCATCCGATAAAACAGAGTGGTTTAAAGATTCAGTAGATATTCCTGAGTCATCAAAGAAGAAAAGACGAGGAATTAAACGAAACGGGCGGAGTCTGTATGGGTCATCCGACTAACTGAGGCAATATGAATCTAGCAGATTGGCAGGAGTATTTACCAGTCTATCGTTTCCCACGATGGCTAAGGAGTTGCTTTGGGTGTTTTGGTGTATTACTCGTCATTACAGGGCTACTGATATTTTTGATATTACCATCCATTTTTGTATACCTCAATTCATTAGACACAAAGCCTATCGTAGAGGGTTCAGTCGGTTCACTGATTGATTTAGGCAGGTATAAGTTGAATATCTTGGCTGTTGAAAATGATGCTCAGTGTGCTGACGATACAATCTGCAATACTTCTGGATCAGTAACGATTCGTTTAAAAAGCACATTTGATCATAGCGAATATACGATTGAGTATTTGGAAGATAGCGAATTTTCGGATGCGGTATCGCTTCCTCTAGGATACCTGATCCGAGTAATTTCTATTTCTCCAGACTCAGCGTCACTGCAAGCGTCCTATACCGTCCGTTTTCAAATTTTCCAACCACCTGAAGAGTAATCCCATCCAAGTCAATTGACATTAAGGAAAGTGGATCATGGCAAAGCTCGTAATTATTGAAAGCCCCTCTAAAAAGAAAAAGCTTTCAGCGATTTTATCCGACATTTATGGCAATGGTGTCTTTAAGGTGATAGCATCTCTAGGTCATATTCGGGACTTGCCACATGATGAACTAGGCATTGATGTTCAGAATGGTTTTCGACCACATTATATAACCGCTAGGAACAAAAGCAGAGTCATCAAAAAACTTACCCGTGATGTGTCTGAATGTGACGAAGTGTATATTGCATCTGATCCAGATCGAGAAGGGGAATCGATTGCTTGGCACATTATTCAGGTAACCCGACCCAAAGTGCGTACTCATCGAGTCACATTCAATGAAATTACAAAAGCCGGTGTGAAAAAGGCGTTTGATAATCCTCATCAAATTAATATGGATCTAGTGGCAGCCCAAGAAGCACGGCGTATTCTAGATCGTCTTGTTGGCTATATGGTATCTCCAGCACTCTGGCGCGGTTTGGATGAATCTAAATTGTCGGCGGGTCGTGTTCAAAGTGTAGCTTTGAAGCTTGTCGTAGATCGACAGAAAGCGATTGAGAGTTTTGTACCACGAGAGTACTGGCGTATTTCAGCAATATTTGGCGTACCAACAGGTCAATTTGAAGCAAAATTGGTGGGTTGGCAAGGAAAACAATGGACAAATGAAACATTTTCAACAGATAACGAAGCCGAATCTGCTATTTCTGAGTTGAAACACTCTTTGTTTAGAATCGAGAAAGTAGACATAAAAGAGCGATCACGTCAACCATTTGCACCATTCATAACCAGTACTATGCAACAAGCCGCCTCAACCCATTTGAAGCTGAGTCCAGAAGTGACAATGTCAATTGCACAAACGCTATATGAAGCAGGGCACATCACATACATGCGAACAGACAGCCTGGTTGTTAGTGAAGAAGCGGCTGACATTGCCGAGGGTTATATCCAGTCAGAATATGGTGATTTTTATCTTCCAGAAAATCGGCGAATGTTCAAAGCCAAGTCAAGTTCGCAGGAGGCTCATGAGTGTATTCGACCAACAGATATTTATGTGAATAACCTCAGTCAGGAATTGGAAGGGCATGCACTAGCATTGTACCAATTAATCTGGCGACGATTTATTGCGAGTCAAATGGCAAATGCAAGCTATGAACGGACAACCATTTTCGTTAAGGGAAATACATCCTTATTTATGGCAATGTATGAAAGTCTTCAATTTGATGGATTTCTACAGGTCTATACCGACGGAGACGACATAAAAAATGAAACTCAAGCGGAAATTGTACATAATCCGCCTTTACCTGCCGTAGCCGACAAACAAATTTGTAAAGCATTGTCTTTCACACCAAACCAACACATTACTCGCCCGCCATCTACATTTAGCGAGGCATCTTTAGTACAGGAGTTAGAGCGGGTTGGAGTAGGGCGACCATCCACATATAGCATGATGGTATCGACAATTCGTAAACGGAAGTATGTTGAAATCAAGAAACGTCGGATCGTGCCAACGTCTCTTGGGTTACGGGTTAGTGGATTTCTGGAAGAACATTTTACCCTTATATTTAACACAGGTTTTACGGAGTTGATGGAAAGATCGCTGGACAAAATTGCATCTGGTGACTTAGAAACTCGCAAGTTACTCGCGTCATTTTGGAGTAAATTCGCTCCACTAGTTGAGCCATGGCAATATGCTATCCCACAAAAAAAGAAACCTGAACCCACGCTAACCGGAGAAATGTGTCCGGTGTGCTCTAAAGGACAAATCGAAATTAAGACAGGGGAAAATGGGCGATTCTTAGGATGCAATCGTTATCCGAAATGTACATATACGCGTGACATAAAATTACCTGCACCTGTTCTAGTGGGTAGAGCGTGTCCTAAATGTGGCGCTCAACTTTGTGTTCGAGCCAGGCGTAATTCAAATGACAAGTTTATTGGGTGTACCAACTATCCAGACTGCAAGCATTCCGAGACGTTCCAGACTAAACCTACATAGTTCACGGGCTGGTGTGTGATCTTCTAGCTTCACTGACCGCCGCATACATACATCAAAACATCATTATTCTAAGTATCAATTCAGATCATCTGTAGCTGGTAGTTCGTCCGTGACGAAACGCCAAATTGCAAGCATTGCATCTATGTCGTAGAGAGGCACAGGGTCATTCCAATCATCAGTAAAATCACATGGGATGATCCGAAGCTGCTCGCAGGCAATATCAAAATCACCCGGATGTATCTGGAGATAGCTCACAACTTGGCGCGGGGTTTTTGGATAATGTTTCTTCAGTGGGCGTAAACCCGCTTCGATTGCCTTCTTGTTTGCGCGTTTGCGCTCCTGTTTTTTCTGTTTTAATTCTTTGTTACAATCTTTGCAAATATGCTGATGATGTCCTTTGCCACTAAACTTCTCATTCGCACGATATCTTCGACATATTCGGCAGAAATGCCCATGCGTTTTTTTCTTCTTTGCCATTGAGAATCTCCTTTATGAACATAATCATCACATTATGTCTATCGGTTCAATAGGGCAGATAAACCCAGTATAATATAATAATCAAAACAAGCTGAAAGACGTTTAAGTATGGATTCACCTTCAATTGAACTCAAAATCCCCCCGAAAATTTTAGAACGTGCTCGACAAATTGCTCTGGATAGCAATCGATCTGTTCAAGCAGTGCTACTAGATGCGATTACCTTACTTTTTGGTGTTGAACCCAATAATAGCCTCTCTCCTGAAGATTTAAAAACTTACAATGATGAACAATTATGGGCCATCGTTTATCAGAGGCTATTGTTGCCACAGGACACTCGATTACGGCAATTGGTTGAACTTGGGAAACAAGGATTACTGTCGGAGGAAGAGAAGATCGAGATGCAAAACCTGATTGATCTTGTTGATCATCAAATGCTGTTACGGTCAGAAGCGTTGTTGTTACTCAAGCACCGCGGCCACAATGTTGAACAGAAGCTGAGTATTGGCATGTAATGGTATATGTTTCGGAACGATTACGTTTAGAAATCACTGAACGCGCTCACCAACGTTGTGAATACTGTCAGACTCAACAAGCAATTGTCATTTCGATGGAGATTGATCACATCATACCAACATCAGCAGGGGGAGTCAGTACATTAGATAATTTGTGTTACTCGTGCATCAATTGTAATGGATCAAAACTAGATTCACAAACAGGATTCGATCCAGATACAGATGAAGACGTACAACTTTTCAACCCACGTTTACAATCTTGGGTAGAGCATTTTCGGTGGAGCGAAGATAGGCTTCGTCTGATTGGAATAACGGCTGTTGGTCGTGCTACAATTAACCGACTGAAAATAAATCGCAATGTAATCATACTAGCGCGACAACGGTGGGTAGAAGTAGGCTGGCATCCGCCTAGTATAGAAGATTAACCTAGATTTGAGTTGTACTGTCAACATCTGTTTAACCTCATCAGAGGGCAATTTAAGATAATCCTACACTATCGATCTAATCATAGTGGTTTATAAAAGGGGGCAGGTAAAGTAATCGGGCGTGATAAATGTATGTATAAGCGTTTAAATTCGCGCAATCGTGACCATGTGTAAGTAGGTTCTCGTCATTTGAACCCCAAATACCTAGCGTTCTAAGCGACTGCACGCACACTCAAATAAGATCTTCAGAACGCTAGAAAAGGTAAGAATAAAAGCGACATTATTTGTGGTGTATTGGCATGTTGGAGTAAGTGAAACCCGTGCAAAAAAAGTTAAAGCGTTCCACGAAAAATAATAAAATTCTGCGTACGAATAAATGAGTTGAGTAAATCGGGAAAAATGTATCTACTCAAAAGTTGAACTTGGATAGAGAAGTTTGATTTTGGGGTAGGGGGCTTGTTGTTTAGGATCACTTTTTTGTCATATTTAACTCAATAGAAATTGGCAACTATGGCGTTAAATTCGCTGCGCGAACGCAAAAAAATCAGTTTTTGCTATTTATACCCCATAGTTGAAGATTTCTAAGTGACTTATTTGCTCTGCGAGGCGAGCCTGCAAAGCTGTCTCTCAAATAGCACACCTAGAAGCCTTCTTCTAGGCGAGTTATCCGCTCTACGAGGCGAGCCAGCGAAGCTGTCTCTCGGATAGCATCCTGTATGGTTTTCGTACTTCGTGGGTCGGAATGGTGTCAGTAGATCGTGGCATCTTCATTTGTATCATCGAGATGATTTCGAATCTAGCTAGTGCAAGGCATAATTAGGATAAATCGTGAATTAAGAGGTCTTGGCTGAGACTTAGCAAACTCAAAGAAACCTCAATTGAAGTCGGGCACTAAGATGATTCAATTGGGGTATTATCTATGCCCGCCGTCGTGTCAGTTTCGGTTGTCGAGCAAGTCGTCGGGTTTCTGACTCAGCCTCCTTGAGCATCACCTCAACAAAATCATCTATCGGTAAGATTCCATACAGTTGCTTGCGAATCGGCTTCGTTTTTACAAGTTGACTGTGAACATAGAACTCCAGATGTTGCTCGTGTGCATCCAAGATGACAAGCACCTTCTGTCCGCGATATTTTTGCCCTATATAGTAATTATCACGATCAACCTGCACTTCTCCGTTGGCTTTGACCTTGCGTCGAAAACTACGCCGATGATAGCATTGAAGCCAGCTATCCGATTCCACTTCTAAGGGTAATCGACGTAAGGTTGGAGGGATCCCAATGGCGATGGAGGGTGGTTGGTTGTTGCAAGTGATGGCTTGATTGGGGCGCTCAAGATTGTAGAATCGCCGATGATCCTCCAACCATAATTGAGCCTGAGTCACAGTCGCTGGTCGGCGTGGGTAAACGCACTCTTCTTTTTGAGTGCGGATGAACCGTTCTACGTAGGGTTTACGATCTGGACGACGAGGTGGGCAAATGTCCAATGATACTCCTAGGCACAATAAGGTTCGCATAAACACTGACGGAAAGTCATCCTTTGATGCACCACCAACCAAACGTGGATCTCGATCCATGCGAATCGTCTGAGGCATCCCACCTTGTCGAAAGACTTCCAGCATAGCAATCAAGCATGTTTGGCATCGAATTGGTCACTGACAGTGGTTGCAATCGCCACTGAACTCCCAGCATCGATCACATCAAATACTTCAACTTGATGAGCTTTTTTGCGAGTACGCTTGGATGACGCTGTCACAATATCGGTGAAATCAATCTCCCAGACCTGCATCGGCTCACAAGGCTCAATGGGAACATGGAGTCGAGGTGTTGGTCGAGGGATGCGGTGCATCTCGACCAAAACACGATGGACTGTGCTGGCAGATTTCGGAACAAACACTCCCAATCGTTTAAGATCGATGTCTTGATGTAAATGATAGAGGATATTTCGTGCTCCAACACGCCGATGATACCGTTCACTCAACGTTTCTCGATAGTAGATGATCTTGGCTCTGAGCGCATCGGTGATTTGACTCGGGGAGTTGTGGCGACGGCGTGACTGACTAGAAAAATCCGCTAGATTTGTGGGATCAGCATTGACGAGGCGCACCCTCCATTTCTGCACCCAAGCGCATGACATCTCCAGTTGATGGGCAAGGTTGGCATCGGTATAGGTCTGGTCATCTTGGAGTAAGTGCCATAGTTGAAGACGTTTATGTATCCATTCGGCTTCCATTGGATTCTCCTCTGCTAACTTGTCATTAGCAAGGAAGTTTAACCATGGTTTGCTTCTGCTACGATGTACTTATACTATTCCGACCCATGAAGTACGAAAACCATACAGCATCCTCAGAACGCTACTTCTACGACTGTGGTGGCTACTTAGCCCATCGGAAGCAAGTAAAAGGATCATGCCACCCACCGATAATCATGATGTAGCCCTCCCAGAACTGCGTTTGACTGAAGTGTGTGAGTAGCTTGATCGGTATGCAATTTGAACTCTGCGCGCCCCGGTATGCGCTGTCCAATTCCCTGATAGGGACGGGCAAGATTGTAATACTGCACATAGGATTTGATTGTTTTCGTCAATTGACGTTCACTGAGGATCAAGATGTGATCCAGGCATTCTCGGCGCACACTTCCCATCAGCCGTTCGCATTTAGCATTAGCTTTCGGAGCACGAAACGGCGTTCGGATTAGCTTGATTCCACTGCTAAGCGCCACCTGCTCGAATTTGACACCATATTTGCCGTCATTGTCGCGAATCAGGAAACAGGGACCGTCTCCAAACGGTGTCGCTTCACGCAATTGTTGCGCCGACCACATATCACTCGGTGAACGAGTTACACCAGCATGAACGATCCTTCGCGAACCCAGTTCAATTATGATGAAGACAAATATCGTTCGAAAGAACAGATCAAAGGTTTGCAGAAAGTCACATGCCCATATCTCATTGGCATGATTTGCTATAAACGTTGACCAAGTTTGACTAGAAGAGTGTGGTGGTGGTTTGCATCGTGCCTGTCTCATGTACTTTTGTACTGTTCGCTTGCTCAATTTAATATCCAGTTTTAGCAATTCTCCTCGAACGCGTTTTGCACCCCATAATCGATTTTCAATGGCCATCGTTTTGATTAGACCAACTGTCTCTTGTCCTATTCGCGGCTCTCTATCTGAAGCACGGGTTTTCCGCTTCCAGTACAGCTGAAAGCCCTGTCGGTGCCATCCAAGCAGAGTCTCTGGCTTCACCACTATTAACGCTTCTTTCCAGCTGCGAACCCTACTTGCCAGCAGCACGAGTAAGCACCGATCCGTCTGAGCCAACTTCGGGCGTTCGATTTGACGCTTAAATACCACCAGTTGCTGGCGCAATAGCGCATTTTCGGCAATTAATTCTCGTTTGCTTCGGGTCACATCAATCAGTGTTCCCGTGACCGAGGATTTTCCACTTGGTTTCGTCCAGCGTTTGAAGTGCGATTCAACACCCAACACAAACCATCTCAGCCTCGTCTTGAGGCGATCGAAGTTCATCATTTGTTGTCCTTTGAAGATTGAGGTTTTACGCTAGATCAGAGAAGAGTGTCCGCTCTGCTCCTCCAGCTGAGGATTATACTCAACTAATCGGTGGATTATCAACACCGATACGCTAAGTAGCCACCACAGAGATGACGATTCAGGTGCCACGGGACCGTAATGGCGACTTCCAATCGAGATTGCTGAGTGAGCAACAAATGAGTAATCAGTTGGAAGACAAGATCATCAGCTTGTACACTAAAGGAATTTCAACGCGCGACATTCAAGAAACCTTAGACGACCTGTATGGGATTGAAGGGAGTCCAGCCACGGTGAGCAAAATCACAGATAAGGTTTGGTCTCTGGTCGAAGATTGGCAGAATCGTCCACTGGCAAGTATTTACCCCATTATCTATTTAGACGGAATCCATCTCAAGATTCGCCGGGATGGTAAGGTCGAGAATACTGCAGTCTATGTCGCCTTAGGGATTGATTTAAATGGACATCGTGATGTCTTAGGGCATTGGGTCGGCTATGGCAGTGAAGAATCCAACTTCTGGTTAACGGTTCTGAGTGATTTACAAGCCCGAGGTGTTGAAGATGTGTATATCGCCTGTGCCAATGGCTTGGCAGGTTTCGCAGATGCCATTGAAAGTATCTTCCCAAAAACTGCTGTTCAGAGGTGTATTGTGTACCAGATCTGCAATTCGATGCGCTTTGTTGCCCACAAAGATCGTCGTGCCTTTGCTCGGGATCTAAAAGCTGTTTACCGTGCGCCAACCCGTGAATTAGCTGAAACGGCTCTACTCGAACTCAGGGATCTTTGGGGAGAACGTTACTCTGTTGCCATTCGCTCATGGGAAAACAACTGGACTGATTTAACCACCCTGTTTGATTATCCAAAGGATGTTCGTCGCTTGATCTACACCACGAATGCTATCGAAAATTATAACCGACAGATACGCAAAGTCACTAAAACTAAAGCCGCTTTTCCCACGGTTGAAGCTGCTCGAAAGTTATTGTTTCTCACTAATCGACGAGTCACTGCGAAATGGACTGCACCTGTTCAGGATTGGATCACTATTTTGAATCAGCTCGCTATTCGCTTTGAAGAGCGCTTTCCACTATGACTCAAAAACCATTTACACACAGATATTGACATTCCCGACTTCGACCCCAAATCCCTCAGGTGTCATAGCATGAAGGCGTTGCACTCCCATCTTTTCCAACACACTATGTTGACTCTCAATTTTTGAACGATACTTTTTAAGCTGGTTGCGTTCGAATGTTGTATTCTGCCAGTTGAGTCGCTCATGGGTCTCAGGAATGAGATGAATGTTGCAGGTGAACGCCATCACGCGATGATCATGGCTGATATAAGCCCCGTCACCATCGGCGCTCAACTTATCCGGTAAAGCACAGATCAACGATTGGATTTTCGTCAGCTCATGCCATGTCGCTGACACAAGATCAAATGCGATCGGGAAGCCCTTCTTGTCACAGATCCAGTGCAATCACCAACCACAGAACCATTCGCGCTTGGCGCTGCATCTGCCTATATAACCTTTGACTTGAGGGATTTTCTCACATGCTTCTGCACATACTTTGTGACAGACTGGTAACGGCATTGTATCTACAGCATAGTAGCGACTTGTTGCCCCCACCACTCAAGAATGTCGGATAGCAACTCACTGGCTTAGTACAGACGACGGTTGAAGTGTGATACACTCAAGTGCAGCACATATCCTAATATCACCAAAATGCTTACCGCACGTTCATGATGATTTTGGAAATACTTCGCTGACATGAGGGCTATCGTTAGGATTTTCGCTGTACTGACTCGGGCATGATGATGACCTCGATGCCCGCTTGCACTTAGAGTACCGTCAAGTGAGCAGTATGTTACTATAATGTACAGAGCGTTCACGATCGCGCCTTTCGAGTCTGCTTGTGGTGACTTTACTCTATCACTTTTATGGACACGATTTACTAGCAACTAAGCCCTTCTAGGGCTACTTCAAGCCACCCGCATAGCGGGTGATCTTGACTCTCAAGACAAAAATCACGCTACACAAAACAGAAGAAACTCAGATTTGCTTCACATTTCCTCCAGATTTGTATGTCATTCTTACTATGGCTTTAAATCAAGATTCTTAAATGAGGATCAAAAAATTGACAAGTAGGAGAAAGATTGTAATGAGCGGGTACGCTTTAGTAATTGACTACGACATAGCATTCCAAAAATTATTAAAAGAATTGTTGAAATTGGTGGATATTTCAACATATATTTCTACTACAGCAACAGATGCTAAACAATGGCTACAACAAGCTGAAAAGTTACCTTTGTTTATTTTCTTAAACTTGCGTCTACCCAATGAAGATGGTCTAACCAGTTATGACTTTATCCTTTATATGAGTCAAACTAGGCCTTTTGATGTTATTCCCATCATCGTATTTGCAAGTGACAGTCAAGATTCTGTCTACAAGGCTATGAAGCTTGGTGCAAAAAACTGGATTAATTTGCCATTTGTCTATACTGACTTTCAGGATCTGGTTCAAGATTATAATATTGAGCCATTTTAAGTTCGAGGAAAATGCTATTAATCACTTATTCGTAAATATAAATAAGTAAATATGCAGAATCATGTAATTCATTCATGCTAGCATTAAGAAGAAAAGCAGTCTGTTCAAAGCATAAAATATCTTAGTGTAAAAAGGTAAAAAGTAATGAAAACAAAGAAATACGTACCTCCTAACCCAAAACTCTCAATTTATGAGGACGATTTACCGATCGGACGCGTTTTAAGTCGACGGGAAATGCTAAAATTATTAGGGTGAGCAGTAGTGCTCTTTTTCTTAGTGCATGTGGCGTTCCCTCTATAGGTGATGTCACAGAAATTAATAATGAACGATCTATTGGTTGTATCGTTTGCCCTGAATTAACGGAATGCCCTGTTTTTGCCGAAGATGACTTAAATCGCTCTGACATTCGCACTGATGCAGCCAGTGGTGTTGAGAGTGTTGGTATTCCACTGGAGTTGAAATTCAACGTATCTAGCTTCATTAATAATACGTGTGCAGCGCTGGCAGGTGCACGAGTCGATATTTGGCAGTGTGATGTTAATGGTATTTATTCGGATACCAATGAACTTGGCATGGATACGGTTGGACAAAAATTCCTAAGAGGTCATCAGGTTACGGACGAGAATGGTGTTATCAACTAAACAACCATCTATCCTGGTTGGTATATCGGCGTGCTGTCCATATTCATTTCAAGATACGCACCGATGACGGCTATGACTTTACATCACAGCTTTTCTTTGATGATGAGTTGACTGACCAGGTCTATACATGGGAGCCCTATAACAGTCGAGGCGAACGAGAAATTCGTAACAATGAAGACGGTATATTTTTTAGAGAATGGTGACCAGTTGATGTTGATTGTCAATGAAACTGAAACAGGTTACACTCCTGAATTCAGCATTACACTTGATTTATCTTAGCTGGTCTAAAACCCTGAAACACAGGGTGTAGGTATGTGATGATTGTGGTGTTGAACAGTTACAATACCACAGTCTACAGATGAAATTGGGCTGACTAACATAGATATTGCGTTTTTGAGTTTAGGACCGATACAGTACAGTCATAGAAATAGGTCATTTGATGAAGACTAAAATCTTGATCGTTGATGACGATCATACAATCTGCCATGTTTTACAAGGTTATATCGAGCAAGCAGGGTATACAGCTTTTGTTGCTAAAGATGGTAACACGGCTATGCATCTTTTGAGGCGAGAAAATCCTGACTTACTCGTCTTGGATTTAATGCTACCAGACAAGGACGGTTGGCAAATTACACAGTGGATTCGTAACGACAAAATGTTACAAGCCTTGCCTATTATCATGCTAACGGCAAGAGTTGACGACTCTGATAAAATTATTGGGTTGGAACTGGGTGCAGATGATTACATTACTAAGCCCTTTAATGGGCGTGAAGTTGTTGCAAGGGTACGCGCACTCCTGCGCCGTCGTGACCTAGATCGTCCACAGAAATCCAGTATTGATGTTGGTAATTTGTCCCTTAATACAGCTTCACATATTCTAAAAGTCGATGGCAAATCTGTTGACATCACAGCCACAGAATACAATATATTATTGGTTCTTATGGAAAATGTGGCTTACACCTACACACGTGAAGAGTTATTAGAACGAGGGATGGGCTACGGTTATGAAGGAATGGGGCGTGCTTTAGATACACATATTACTCTATCTATGGGTTTTTAAGGGTTCAAAACGAAGCCTCCATGAAAAAACTGAGCGTGTGAGCCAGAATA
>WURV02212054.1:0-25933 GCA_011762755.2 Epimenia babai
CTCTTTCTCTCCCCCTCTTTCTCTTTCTCTCCCCCTCTTTCTCTCTCTCCCTCTTTCTCTCTCCCCCTCTCTTTTTCTCTCTCTCTCCCTCTCTCCCCTCCCTCCCTCTTCCTCTTTCTTTCCTTCCTAAACCTTCTCTCTCGTCGATATCTCCACTTGTCTTCTCACAGCAGCCTACATATGATAGAGAACTGGCGACAATCGATGCTAATTAAATGCCAAGCTTCTACACGAACGGTCTTGCGGCAATACGTTGATTGCACAGCTGCATTTGTACAATTCGTCCGGGTGCCTTACGAATAAATTAGCGCAAAAATGCACGCGTCTACATAATCATAGTCATCATTGAAATTGCCAGTGCCAATATCTGTGAATGAATACTTTGAAAAAAATGTTAAGTCCAACACTATGCATTTTTTCATAGGGAATCTAAATTCACAATGTATTACATATATAAGTATTAATATGCATGAGTCATATAAAGATATAGTCAGACTAGATATACTTCTAGACCACAAATTGTAAAGCCTATGTGAAATGTAAGATCATAACAGTACCATGACTAGACATGATAAATGTCAACTTGCATTCTCCCATGCAACTTTTGCTGTATACATAAAAAACTCCACTCATTTCGTTACTTTCACACCATATTCATTCTAGAGTGTGGATTAATGACTATAGCTCACAGAAAAATATCGATAGAACAAATATGGCTAATTATAGGGATGAAGGACACTGGCATGTCTAACCGTGCTATCAGTCGTGAGTTGGGCTATGATCGCCTTATTATTGATAGACTGATCACCGAGTGTACAGAGACTGGTGACGTAAATAATCCCCACGATCCGGGAGACCCAAGAAAACGAATGAACAAACGAACGCGATGAGAGACGGCTCGGCAGACTCGTGCGAACACATCGTTGTGTTGCCAGGAGTAACGCCTCACGATCCACGTGGCGGATACACGGTCCAATCTCTACAAGAACCGTACGCAATCGGTTGTAGAATCTCAGTTATCGTCACAGACGACCACTACGACCCACACGAGGAATTCAACTAAAGCGGCCTCACAAACGGGCGCAAAATCTTGATGAATTGGTGGCATAACACGATGAATAGCGTAGGGTACCCATGGTAGAGATTCAGCACCTAATCTCTGGGATGAGGAGAAGGATTCTTGCCATCCTGAATGCTCGTTGCGGGTATATGTAATACTGACATTGATGGACAGTTTTATAAACATTGGGTCATAATTAACAATTTTGTGCATTATGTGTAATATCCACCTTAGGTGGTTCTCTATAGCTAAAAAGTTTTAAAAACTTCAATTTTACTCAAAAATGATCCCTTTTTGGAAATAAAAATTATTGTTATTAAAATACCACATAATGCCTATATTAGCGTGATTTCATAGGTATAATAAACCACTAAAATGAATAATGCATGCACAGAAATATATGGATGCTAATGATATTACTGAAATGTGACATTTACGCAATAGGTACGGTGAAATATTGGGTGAAGCCTGACTTTTTTCCTTAAGTAAAAAAACATGTCATATAAGGTAAAAATCTATCATCGTTTTTAATATCGCAATTTTTGCGTAGCATTAACGAAATTGAAAACTAGAGAAGTTTCTTGTAATTTCAGCAAGCGAGATAAACTTTGTGACAGTGAGCAGAATAAACTAATTTTGTTGGGCAAAGAGGCTCATGCTATTAAAGAAAAACATTTTGGGTCCTTTTAGGAATTGCACCAATTTTACAATAAGGTTTTCTCAATTAGTCATCCATCCATATTACGTAGAATATGAGCCATCCTAATTTATAATTTATTTAAAATTCATTATTGTCAGTCTTGATACATGGCGCTGGTGAGGCGATCAAATTATGCTTCAACTTGTTTCGTATTTTTTTAATTATCACGTATATGACATGTCATCTCTCCAGTCTCTTCCGTAATGAGTTACAAAATTAATAGCCCCCGAAATGGTCTTTTAAAATATAATTATGACACGCGGAAATTTTGTGTACCTGATGGATTCAGTCGCCAAGAATTCAGGTAGTTATAGTCGAGAATGCGCAGAATCAAACTCCCCGAATCAGCGTTCATCACTCGAAGTAGCAAGTACATGGATACAAATATCTGTCATTAGTTTCAAAGTTTTTAAAGTTCTTGAGCATGGAGAGGTTTCTTCATTCCTCGTCATTTTCTTGACCCACCATATTCATACTGCCATCATTTCACAATGATTGTTCTCGACATAGAGTCCTGAAGGGTTATCGTTTTTCTCCAAAACGTCGCAAATGTTCCTCGATGTTCTTCAATATGGAACCAGTGCGTCTGGTGTTAGTGCGTCTGGTGTTAGTGCGTCTGGTGTTAGTGCGTCTGGTGTTAGGATCATAAATACAGGTGGCTGTTATTACTCGGCACGATTTCTAATCACTTCCTTCACTCTCTACACAATTGCTTCACACGTTCTAAGAATGTACCGTAACTTTCTTTGTCAGATCATAAATATTGTATCAAACTACGGTAGTTTTCAAAATCGCTGTTTATTCCCTCAAGTTCCTGTTTTTTCGAGTTATATAATTTCAATTCTGAAACACGCAGTCGTAATTTTGAAATATTTAATCAACGCGGCACTACACCTTTAAGAGTTCACTAGCCCGCAGTCCTCTGTGGAGACATTCGATTGATACGAACTAACCAACTCTGTACCCACAGAGACCGGTTCAGTAACCCTCCTGCGGCGCAGAAATTCACGTAAATCCAGTCTTGACGGCCAGAGTTCAGCGCCGAGCACGCCCGAGTCAGAATATGCAAGCGACGATCTGGGTACGGAGAAGTTACCCGCTATCGATACGCCCGAAGCATCTCACATTTGCAGCGTCAGGTAAGTGTAGTTTAAATGTACCAACTGACATACAATTCCTACCCACGACATGCAAACTGCTACTGTTATGCTCTTCTAATGTTCTTACCGACACATTGCGTAGTTAATACTGTGTATGAGATTATATAAGGATGAAGAAATTGAATATTTAGCATGGTTTTCGTTTAGGGTTAGGTGTGTCTGTGATAAGTCTACAAGTAGTCAAGATTTTACGAACAATGTAAAAACATAAGTAGACTAAGATTAACCAATATCTCCGGGCCATAATTGGTCCTGTACAAAAGGAGTCTAAAGACCGTATGTATTACGATGTCTCTGAGTATAGGTAGATGAATCATCATGCCAGGTCAGACTGTCGTGTATTCAGCCAGAGTAGCGTGGTTTTCTTCCTTCTGATATCGCTGTTTTCGAATGCAGATCACACTATCTGCCATGGCGCATACCGTTCTTCTCCCTCGCCATCTCATTGTGAATAATCGTCGCTGTTTTCGAATGCAGATCACACTATCTGCCATGGCGCATACCGTTCTTCTCTCTTGCCATCTCATTGTGAATAATCTTCACAGATTTCGTGGACTTTACAACGTGGGTAGACAGTTTGTGAGAATTCGGAACGATCCTGTTAATATTACGCTTTTTTGGAGCCCTGGACGCCGAGAACAACCTCGCAATATACCGTAGAAACATACATTAAAAGAAGTTTAAACAAATCCAGTCCAGTAATCTTCTCTCTCCAATACCTAACACTAATATCTATGATATTTTCACGTTGATTGACAGGTACTTTGATTGACAGGTTACGGCATATATTGCAACGGTTGGAAAAAGACGACATTCCCAAAGCAGATCTTCTCAAGAATCTTAAATATGCTGCGTCGGTCCTTGAGACAGTTTATATCGACGAAACGAGGTGCGCCTTCATAATGTTATCCGTCTACTTGTGTCTCTCATGGGTTGCATCCCTTTATGAAACTATATCCATACGGATATTTTTTCTCATTCCTACAACTGGTGTCTACTACACCCACTACTTGAGTAAAGATAAACTGTTAACAAAAGTTACCAGTGGTCATCGTTTCTTACTACTTTGGACAATAAATATGTGTATCCACCAAAAAAATTATCGAAATTTCATTCAATAAGCCTGAAGAAGTATATTACATAAATGCGAAAGCTTGTTTACGAATAAATTCAATTAGTCTCAAATGGTGTCGCCTAATTTTTTCTCTTAAAGATAGGTAGTGATACTCAACAATGGATTCTAATAATACACTGTTTCATTTTGTGACTCTTTAATTGTTTTCATTTGACAACCATTCTCCCACCAGCTGATCATTTGTGAGAATCCTGAAAAAGATGTCACAAAAGTCTTAAAAATTATTGTGATTAGTAAAAAGGTTTCTGTTGACACAGCGTCGTGTATCTTTATTCGACTAGCAATGACATGTTCTCAGTTGTTACGATCGTGGCTGAACTCTTTTGTAGTCAACAACCTTTTAGAAGTCTGTCTGCCGCAAAATTACAGAAAAAGAGAGTGATGGGAAACAGATAAGCTGTGATTGAGGCGCTAAACTCGTAACCGAGAGGTTGCTTGCCTAAACCGCCCACTGTCTTTTTGCGATGATCCTCAGCAAGTCATTTATCTTAAGTCATTCAGCCATAGGTAAAATTGATAGACATTTGATATCATCTTTCATGAGTGTCAAGGTATTGTTTCTGCGCTGGATTGTTGCAATAAACATTCATTTTAAACCGCATCTGATAGCCATTATTGGCTGATACATACAGTCTATAAATGTAGAACTTTATTCTTCATGATCTCTGGAATCTTCAGCTATTTCTTTGCATCAATTTATCACATTTGCAGGACAACATGAAATTCTACATAATATTTGTATCTGTTTTCGAATATGAATTCAATTATCCGATAACTTTCAACAACTGGTTTTGCAGATTTGTGGTTAGGATTGCAATTAGAATGATCTAGTGACCTATAATCCTAAATGAACTGTAAATTTCCGTGTCAGCTAACAAGTGATGTGATAAGATGAACTTGGGCTATTAATACTTTTTCAAAACAAAAACAAAATCAGCCTTGACCTTTAAAGCACGATACACTATTGTAGCGGAAATAATAAGCACTCTCTCTGAATTGTGACATTGTTCTCATATGTATTTTTTCCTGTTTAGATTGCGATAGTGAAAGCCATAACTTTGGTATCAACTCAGGGTCGATCACCTTTCCGCCACTTTTATTATTGCAGTTTTCGCTGTATTCATCCCTCGATCGATGGAATTAAGAACTATTAACGGATATCCCCATCTGGGAACTGAGGAGAATCCAAATTTATAAAAATTCTCAACAGAAATCGGCAAAATTGGTGTTCACTAAAGTATCCAAATTATTTCAGTATTTATATTTACAGAATCGTTGGAGGAGAGAGAGCCCCCTCGATTTATGATAATATTTCGGGTGACAGCAAATGTTAATCAAGTGAATGATGATTGATTGAGTGATTGATTGGTAGATAGATTGATTGATTTACTGAATGATTCATTAATTCATTATCATTATAATGTTGTGAGTTTTCATATTGACCATATTGTAAAATATGAAAATTTTAATAATAAGAATAATTCATATATTATATATAATAATAAATTGTTTTGGAGGCACCCTGATAACTAGTCTCTAAAGCGCCTATATACCTTTCGTGTGATAGCTGATTATATTGTATAACACCATAGAAAGTATGTATCAGTTAATTCATAGCCTAACACAACATTAAACGAAATGGAATGAAATGAAATTCTATTGATTTATAGTCACATGGCTATCAAAGACACTTTACAAAGTTACAAAAAGCGAATGGACTACATTTTTCCCAACTAACTGAATATAAGATATGTCATGAGATATGATGAGAAGGTGGCAGGTCTGTTACCCTTTCAACCTTTAATAGACAATCGTAAATGAAGTATGTATATATGTATTTAAGCTCATGACCTCCATTCTCTTGCAGATCACAGGTAAGTTCAAATTTCTCACTTATTTCAAGTTCGACTTTGATGTGATGGCTTTGCAGGAATTCGTCCACACCTAGAACTCAGTGAAAAAAATTTGATAGAATATTCCCATAAGTGGCACTATAAAAACTTGATATATGTCAAGTAAATCATGCAACAAGTGGTTATTTATCAAACCACAACCACACAACCGTGAAGGTACTGGGCTTATATTTTCTGCGACTATTTTTAGCTAATTTCTTGCGAGATTTTCAGTCTTCCTTGTAGGACACATACCTTCTTCAAAGTAAACCCATTTGAAGCTACAAAATTTAGGGATAATCGTCTCTTCGCAGCATCGTGGGTCATTAGCACGGAATAAATTTACGCAAATTAACTCACATTTTTCGCTGTGGAATAAATTCTGACAGAAGCAGAAACCACGATGCAGTCACGAACCATTCACCAACAGATCCTGGCTCCAAGTCTATGCATCCGTGTACATCCAAGGTCAAACGAGATTCCAGTATGACCTTGTCTTCGTACTCAAGGTCGAGGTCAAGTGCACCTATAGGCACCATGCACATTTGACTCCTGCAATACCGTTCTAACCAGCTGCATTTTGTTGACGTTTTATTTGCACTAAACCTACAGATTTTGTTTACAGTTTAGTTCTCCATCATAACGGATGCATCCCATATATATAACCCACGTTTCTATCCATTTTTCGTTCACTCAACCGTTTGCTATTCCACCATTCACCAGCCATTTTTCTTTCTTTTTCAGCCATTTTTGTTCAGATATTACCATTAACATTTCGCACATGCCATGCGTAAATATTTTGGAATTTTGCGATGACGAATGTTGCATGTCTTTTGGATTTTATGAAAGAAGAAGCATGCATGGACGAGGATCAAGACTAAAGTTATAATATATACGTGTATATATATATATATATATGTCATTTTTTTCCACAACAAATGTTATCCAATCATTAATATCTCCGTATTGTCCATAATCTACATTAAGGAGACAAATAGGATGTAAATTTGTTGCAAAAACTGTAGGATGTAAATTTGTCGCAATAACTGTTGGGGAAGACAACTAACTGCGATTCTTAACAGATTTGCATACTCATTAATTGAAATAAATGAAACCCATGTGGTTTTTCTTCGGAAATATTCTAATAGATAAGTACTACCTTTGCTACAGCGAGTTATGATTTTCTTTCTAGATGTTAATATCTTGAAAGGTCTGGATATCTGCCCCCCTTAGTCTTGAGCTATTCTTCATTCTACGCGGAGGTATTTCTGTAACTCTGTGTAACCGGTAGCAGTAGGCTTGGACTAACCCCTTATCTGGGTCATTATTAGCCCTTTAAAGTAAGCCTCTTATCTATCTTATTACGATAATGCGGAATATGATCAGCTGGAGTTATTTAGTGGAGAAATAATGTTCGAGCAAACTGTTGAGTCTGGGTGGGCCGGCCAGTAAAACATCGTTTGTTCCCAAACCTGGTTTCTAACGGCTCCTGACACCTATATGTTACACAGTCCAATGAATCTGCGACAGGTGATGATATTGTGAAATCAGGAGTAAAAATAGTGGAGAGTTAAATACGACGAGATGCAGTGTGACAGCAGCATCAGACCCACATCTACAACAAATAGGTAGCTGATGGGAGTTTAAGAAGCTTTCTAATTTATTTAATATACTGGCTGGAATAAAGACTAGAACAGGTATCTTCCCACACTGAATTCCAATGATCCAATCTTACACTAACTCCAATGATCCAGTCTTACACTGAACTCCAATGATCCAATCTTACACTGAACTCCAATGATCCAATCTTACACTGAACTCCAATGATCCAATCTCACACTGAATTCCAATGATCTAGTCTTACACTGAACTCCAATGATGCAATCTTACCCTGAACCCATGCCAGATTCTTGCTGATTTCCACTACTTTCAAATAAACAACACTGATTGATTACTGAAGAACTCGAAAATACAGCTATTCAGGACATTGATATATTTTCAGCACGAAAAATTGCCTATTTTTGTTTTGTGCGTTGGGAAATGTTCAAATTTGGTGTTGTTTTTCCGTCCTGTTTTCCTTCATCTGTACCGTTAGTTTATCACCATGACATCATGACTTGCATTGCAGCATATATGCTCAGTAGATTAAGAAGCAGGCATGAATGTTGTGCCAGACCCGAGAATGACATCGGGAATTTTCCGTGCATTTGTCTGCATTGATCAAACGCCTTTTTTTCAGACCACACTTCTCTGCATTTGGATGAATTTGCGTCGATAGTACATACTGCATATTACGACTTGTGTGTTGTACAGTTGTACTCAAGGTCATCTGTCGTGTTTAGTGGTGGACCAAGTCAGTAGTTTGGCTCAACAATTTACGTTCAAATTTCACTATTTATTAGGCGAATTTTGCCAAATAACTGTACATCCAGGGTTTCAGCAACACTGCTATGCAATACAAAGGCACAACAATAGCTTTAGCCACTCAGACTTAGTCCACCGCTGATAGTGGTCTCAACAACCATGTAGTCCAAACCTAACCATTAAGTAGACAACACTTCCTAACCATACAGCTTGTAGAACCACCAATGACACCTAACATAATTTACCATGCTCGTAGCAAAAACTGTTGTTAGGGTTATTTTATGATTAACTGAATCTTCAATTTCTTTTCAAAACTAGTTATATTATCTTGATTATTCAAAAAACATATACCTCAACCTAACACTAAAATTTCCATGCGGTTTACTGATGTTTATTAATAATTTAATTATCACTAATTCATGTAAATTACTTAAAACCATTTCTAAATATTATTTTACCAGAAAAACTGTATTAAAATCTTCAAAACATAGATATAAAGTTTGCTTTCTATTATTTAATCATACAATGACACACTAAAATTTCAGTTTATTCACTGATTTTTATTTCTTTTATTACATTTGTTTTGGTGATATAAATTGATTTGTTCCTAGCTTAACAAATTTTGTTACCACATTGAAAGAAATTCTATTGGCGATTCGTTACGAAAGGAGAGTTTTTGTTCACGGGTTTATTTAGAATGACGTAAACGGGTAACATTAATCAACTTAGCAACAGAGAGACAAGTGGTCTTGTCACTAGAAGTAGTACCAAAAGGTCAGAAATCATTTTAACCCCGAATAATGGAGTACATCTATCTTTAAAATGGGCAGACAGTAGACTCTCGATTTCAACCTTTGCGGTGATATTTGTGTGTCGATATTGAGTTATAGTCGCCATTAACGTGAAAAAATCTTGAAGCAGATGCGATTTTTCCCCGATATTTACTGTCTATGTATGTGGTTAACCTTTCAGTTTTCCTAGATTGTGAGAAGATGTGCAGTATCGAAGTGTTTCCTACATCGCTTTTCGATTGTTTGCAGACGACTCTGTGACGAGGACGATGAATTGAGCGAGGTCGAGCCCGATGCCGTACCTTCCGAGGTTCGCGACTGGTTGGCCTTGACCTTCACGCGATCCATGAGCAACATGAAGCGGCGAGGAAGTGACAAACCGCGCTTCCGAAGTGTGGCCAATGCCATTAGGGCCGGTATAATGGTGGACAGGTATGACCTATCGATAATACTTCTGTTCATTATGCGTCATGAATAAAACCTATAACATTGTTTTTATTATTGATATTTGAATGTATTCACCTGCCTGTATATTATTTCTTTCCACTCCTGTCCTGTTAGACTGTTTTATTTAACATGTATCTAATAAATATAGATCTAGCTTCAGATGGACAGAGGTTAACAACAATGATCTGTTAGAATATCAATTTTACGATGCCCATTGGAGTCTGCGACATATATATAGGGTGTTTGTCAGCATTGGAACCTGAAGAGACGAAGGTCAATTGTCTCCGGGGATGTGGCGGTGTTCACAAGAGGGTTTTACCCACTATAATAAATAAGACTAAATCATTCGTAGTGTTACCTGCAGGATACTTTGGCTGGCTTTCTAAATGACCAATGACCAATGATGTTCGTTAGACAATGATTTCCGTGGTAATAAGCGTTTTCCAAACTTATTGTGATGAAATGAAATTTTATTGATTTATAGTGCCCTTTTAACACATGGCTATCAAAGACACTTAACAAATATATAGTTATTTTGATTAACTAGAAACACATGGAATACGGTTAAAAATTGTACAGGAAGTCATTACATGAATTGTTTTGTCACTAATTCACGATTGTCATCGATGGAGTTTTAGTGTCGCACATTGTTGATGTTCGCATCCTCGTTGGTCGTGTCACTTACGGATGATTCTGTCAATACGGATGCTTGCATCGCACGTGATTATTGAAATCTTCGTATCGTTGCAGGATATATCGGCGTATGAGCAGCACCATCGGTCTGTACGTGCCTCCAAATGTTCTCGCCTTGTTAAAGGTTTCTCGCTACATTCGTGTGTTTGTGTACGACGTTTGTGGGTAGGGTCACGGTGGATTGTGGCGGTATATATGCGTATCGTAATGTATGTATCTACGCATGGACATCACCAGGTGCGAGTGTCACCTATGTGTGTCAACAGCGGTCTGTTGCCAGTCAATACCCTTTACTTAAATATTTGTCTAGGCAGATCAATATCTATGTATCCACGTTATTCACCGATAGGCTTTAAATGTCAAAGCAATGTTTGATCGATAATGTTTTAGTATTATCTTTCATGTGAGAAAGTTATTTTTGTAGCTTTAAAAAAGTAAAGTGTGACATTCATATACCGTACTCTAAAGCCGCTTTTTTCAGCTTGCGAGGGCTCATTGGGGAGGCAGCTCTATAACAGGTGTATGCAAGCCCCTTATGAACTTTCCCATTCTTTATGTCCCGCTTCCTCTCCTCCCTCTTTAACCCTATAATTGGCCTACATATGTGATGAAATATAAAAAATTAAAGGTAAAGCCGAGGCTTTGGTGCTACTTTATAAATAAATGTCAGTCGCACGTACAACATTGCACTTTTACATCCTTAAGATATTTTTATACTAAACCATTTCACGATGAATCTTTCTCAATATTCAAACACGAAAATATGTGTTTAACCGGGTTATCAGTGCAGCCTTCTTGATTATTAGTTTAGGAAGCTAATTAGTGTCTTAGTGCTAATTTATATGTGTATTATTTTCTGACGATGCTTAGGCCATATCAATGTTTTTAAATAGTGTATTTATTGATGTAAAGTGTGTTAGACAGCAATGCTATTAGTGTGCTTTAAGTCACATATATTTCATCACATTTCATTTTACAATACTCCAGTTTAACTCAGTTTATACGCACGTTCATACTTCCATCCTCTCGTCACATCTTTGAATTCTTTGGAAGCTTCCCCAAATGAAAGCACAAAAACACCTGCTCAAACTGAGCACTTCTAGTCTATCATTACAAACACTAAACAGCTATACAGCTAAATTATATTACTGATTGTTACGTCTGGCATACACAATAACTACCTCAGAAATCAGCATATTACTAAGAAGATACACCAGAACCAAAAAACAATAGGGCAATAGAGGACAATATCAAATTCCACAGAAGCACCTGTTTGTCACTATAGAGGTGGGTAGCCATGTTAGTCTAATTGATAGTAACTTAAAAGATAAAGGCCAACACCGGCGTTGTAATTCTCCTTTCATCACCCGATGAACCATAGTGTTTGTGCAAAAACTTGTGATCAATAAACCAGTTAGTCTATATAAAAGGTTGCCCTTTGTCTTCTAAGTTACTGTTTGCCATTACTGTTTGATAACTACGTTGCTGTTTTAGACGCTGGATTGCTGGTCCTTCAACGTCTTCACGGTGAATACCGCCTCCGATAATCATTCACTAAAATTCGTCGGATACGACCTATTGCAAAGATATGACCTCATTACAAAATTCAAGGTAATACGCAACCCAGTTCATCATAAAAAAATTGTTCTTTGAGAATACAAAAGATAGGAACGTATGTATATATGTATGTATCGATAGGCCGATTCTCACCAAGAGGGAATCGTTGTTTGCGCCAGATTTCGCCCTTTACAAAACTGGCCTAAGGTATGTTAGTTTTTTTGGACCTAGTTTGCAAAGGGAGCATTAGCTATTAATTGTCGTGGTTATGAATTTCTCTAAGTCTTCCTGTTTCATTGAGGAATTTTACCATTGAAGAGATTGGCATCCAATGGTTGTCATCGAAAAAAGGAATGGAGATTAAGATGAATGCGACCATAAGAACATCAAGTTTACTTCATCGAGGGACAATTTCAAGCAAGAACCAAATGAGTGCGATCTTGTGCAAGTTTTTCACCTCGTATTTCTGTTCTTGTTCATTTTTCTCACTCTAAACAGAAGATATCAACGTTCATTCATGCCTCAACACAGGGATGTTATTCTGAAAGTCTTCTGTCACACGTGTAACTTCATCCATCTCTATTTTATTTGCTCAATATTTGTATTTCCATCCTCCAATATTTCTGTATATTTGTATCACCATTTCTGTATCCCTCTCATCCGTCATTAGGGTGTCTCTTGTTCCATCATTTACGTATCCATCCTTGCCACCATTTCTATATACCCATCTTTCATCATCCGTGTATCCCCTGTTCCATGATCTGTGTACCCCTGTTCCATGGTCTCTGTACCTCTGTACCATTTTCTGTGTAGCCCCTCTTTAATCTGTGTATCCCCTTTTACACCATCTCTGTATCCCCTGTTCCACCATCTGCGTATGCCCTATTCCACCATCTCTCTATCCCCGTTCCCTCATTTTTGCATCCCTCATTCTACCACCTCTGTTCTCTATTCCACCATCTGTATATCCCCTATTCCACCACCTCTGTATCCCTCATTCTTTCATTTGTGTATTCCTATTCTCCCCCCCCCCTCCGCTGTATCCCCTGTTCCACCTTCTGTTTATCCGCCGTTCCATCAATTATATATTTCCCCGTTCCTTCACTTGCCAATTATACTACAAATATGACCACAACACATCCGCCATTCATTCGCTCATCTCTATTGACCTTTATCTACAAAGCAGCAGTTAATTATTCCGAACTAACCAGAGTAAGTGTGCTTCAATTATAATATATAGACATTTATCTGTGGCTAATGATCCATAAAGTGCATTAATGACATTTATGAGCATCACTGTATTAGTCCAGATACCTACTCATTTCTATCCAATTGATTTTCCCGCCATTAACCTTTAACACACTGACAATTCCATATCGCATTACTATAGCAATACAATTCTGTGACAATAGAGTGCTAAGGGTTAAGTCGAGTCATTTTTACTTTTCAGCTTAATACTTCGACGTTAGAGAACTTTTTCAATCAAATAGAAATCGGTTACAGCAAGCATCAAAACCCATACCATAACTTGTGCCACGGTGCCGACGTCGCTCAGACTGTTCATTGTGTCCTCACCCAGAGTAAACTCGCCGTGAGTAGCCGCATATGGGTGCATGTACGTGACAATAGTACGTAGTTGACCTTCGTTTATGCTGCCACTGGTTCCAAATGCGGGCGGACAGCCTACAGATGCCGCACAGTCCGCTGTAACAGAATCTGTGATCGTTGACGATTATTCGCAAGTGGGGAGGAAAGCGCCGCAGAGACAATCCCGAGATGATCCAAAACTCAACCACATCAAAGATAAGATACCCTTGCATAGCCACACTGCAAGGGCTACTCAGACGTCCATGGGCAGACGGGGGGTTCAAGGTGCTTTTTGCCCCAAAAACGCCACTGATACGATACTAAGTAGAGCAGGAAACAATCCAGGATATTCTGCATCAACATACTATAGATCATGCCACAGTGCTGCTCCACCTCAAACAATGTATTGATAAATATCTATTTGTTGGCCCATGTCACATATGGGGGGGGGGGTCTGTCCGTAAGTCCGATGTCACCTGGAGAGGTTACGTGGTATCTTTTATCAACTGCTGTTGAACTTGATGTCAGGGCTTGCTGAATGAAACTGAATTTATCGACAGATGGATCACCACCACCATCACTGCGACTCACCATCATCACCACCCTCATCATCATAATTATCACCATCACAATCACCACCATCATCAACCTCATCATCATCGTCCTCATGATCATTATTACCATCAACCTCAGCATTATCATCATCGCCATTATTTTAACGATCACTATGACCATCAGCACCCTCATTATTATCATCGCCATTATTTTAACGATCACTATGACCATCAGCACCCTCATTATTATCATCGCCATCATTGTCACCATCACTATCACCATCATCACTCCATCATTAAAACCATTTCAACACCACAATCTTGTTCGTATTTCACAGCAATGGCTCACGGATTTAGAAGTTTTTGCCACACTGATCGCTGCCCTTATACATGACTACGAACATACTGGCACCACCAATAACTTCCATATCATGACTATGTAAGTAACATTTAGCTGCCAGCAGAACTATTTAAGCAGTTTAAATAAATGCCCTGACCTTTGACCTTCTAGATTGGTCGCTCCTAATGAAAACCAAGTTAGTTCCCAATGACAGTAATATGACAGAAAACGCAATGATAAATTAAATTCCGCAAAATATCTGTTGAACCAGTTAGCAAAAAATGCGAAAATGTCTACTTTGACAGTATCTATCGTTGCTATAGCGCTTGTATGTTTCGTTGATCAGGTCCGACTATGCCATGTTGTACAACGACCGTTCCGTATTAGAGAATCATCATATCAGTTCCGTCTATTCCTTGTTCAAGCACGACGAATTCAATATCCTCGCTGGTCTCAAGACCGAGGACTTCAGGTGAGGGGGTCAAAATTGGCATCACATGACATGATTACCTGGCACTTGCCGAATGATGTACCAGAGAACAAGCGGTGACCTTCCGTCTTCTCTTTCAGCCTAGAAAGCTCTAGATGATTCCAGTCAAGTGATAATGATAAGTAGCTTCTCAATGACTGAATGTTTCAACGTTACATTGACATCGTAACAAGTTGTGTGTATCGAACATTCTCTGTCTACAAAACTTCCTTTTTCGCACGCAACGTTTGAACGATTTGTGGAGTATATATTAAAACCCAGTACTTGGGAAGTAGACAGCAATTAAATGTCTCAATCATGCTGGTGATATACAAGGATATGTGTAACAATGAATGATCAACTGTATAAATTGAAAGGGACTTAAATCGTGGTTCTGTTAGGGCTTTTTCCCACTAAAGTTGTTGTGCCTCAGATGCTCTATAGACGGCTCTATGTCGCTTACCTCCCGGCTATGTCTACATCTCATTGTAAATAACCATTAACTATCGTAGACTTAGCGGAGTGTGTGACATATGTAGCCGGTCTTTGGAAACACTGGCGTGAATGGAAGAAAGTCACTTGTGTACGTAGACTCGGTGGGTTTTACACACGATGTGTTTCCCACCACCCCTTTGAAGTAAGGCTGATTAATTTGTCATGTCAACAACATTAATACGCCAGCTTTTCAGAGGAATGAAGGAATGAGGCCCAAGAATTGCTTAGAAAATGATTACCTTGATAATTAGCCTATTACTACAGGCATACATACAATCAGCCTATTCTTATCTAATGAATGCCTCGTTAGAAACACCTTACGTAATTCAAACAGTTTCACCACCTGATGAAGCATAGTGTTTGTGCGAAAACTTGTGATCAATAAACTAGTTAGTCTGTATAAAAGGTGTTGCCCTTTGTCTTCTAAGTTACTTACGTAATTCAAACAGTGCTCATTGTAATGCTGACTAAATGATTACAGACGATGATGTGTCGCGACATTTCAGGGAGTTTCGGTCACTCGTGATCGACATGGTGCTGGCCACAGACATGTCGTCACACTTCCAGCAGATCAAAAATATGAAGCACCTGCTCAGTATGCCAGAAAAGTTAGTCCGTGTCTAGTTGACATAATGGGACAGTGAACACAACACTACACTGTGTTAATTAAAATAGTCGACTAAACACTGCAGCGTATAAAATGGAACAGTAAACACAACACCACACTCGCTAAATTAAAACAGTGGACTAAACAATGCAGCGTATAAAATGGGACAGTAAACACAACACCACACTCGCTAAATCAAAACAGTGGACTAAACACTGCAGCGTATAAAATGGGACAGTAAACACAACACCACACTCTCTAAATTAAAATAGTCAACTAAACACTGCAGCATATATTACGGGACAGTGAACAATAACACTAAACTGTGTAAATTAGACCAGTGGATAGTACAATATTACAATAACAATAGCTATTTCTTCTTATCATTACTCCAGGGTTCCCCCATTGTCTATTCATGTTATATTAAGCTACCACGCAGCCTCTCTCACTTTATGTTGAAAGATTTTTCCTCATGGCCGATCATATCTGGACTACTTGCAGTATTGACAAAGCGAAAGCTTTATCGTTGGTCGTACATTGCTGTGACATCAGTCACCCGGCGAAGGAGCTCTCTATGCACATCAAATGGACGGACTGTTTACTGGAAGAGTTCTTCAGGCAGGTCTGTTGGAGATGTTTGAAGACTCGAGGGGAATGTAATGTACAACATTGATACGCCACAAATATCAGCCAATGAGGGCTATCAGATGCACTTAAGAGTATATATTAATGGCTGTTTGCACGGCTTATATATTCAGTGTATAATATGAATATAACAGATGAACAGGAAGCCTGTTGTATAAGCTAATTAGTTTTATGTTATTGATAAAATGATAAAAACTAGTTCTATATAAAGGGTGTTGCTCTTGAACTTTTATATTACTATCTATTAGATAGATTGTACAGGTATACTTATATACAGTAACAGTTAAAAGTCCACGTACGCATAGATTTGTAAAGACCTAGGCAATATAAATAAGGCATTAGTCTATGGATGGTGTTTGTTAACTGAAAAGAATCCATTGTTGACATTTTACTCGTTAAATGTGTTTTCATGCATGGCTTAATGTTTACACTTAGTTATGTGGAAAAAATACTGTACAATGTTAAAATGAATGTTTCTGTGTATATTTGTATATTTATTACACCGTTTTTGCTCTCTACTTCCAGGGTGACCGAGAACATGAACTGGGGTTGCCGTTCTCACCCCTCTGTGATAGACACAACACTCTTGTCGCTCAGTCACAGATTGGCTTCATCGATTTTATCGTAGACCCGAGCTTTCAGGTATTCTACCCGTTATCGTACCCATTGGTACTTGTGGTACACCAGTGTACAGGCTGATGATACCATTCTCGTGCCCATTGGTTCTTGTGGTACACCAGTGTACAGGCTGACGATACCATTCTCGTACCCATTGGTACTTGTGGTACACCAGTGTACAGGCTGAGGATACCATTCTCATACCTATTGGTGCTTGTGGTACACCAGTGTACAGGCTAACGATAGCATTCTCGTACCCATTGGTGCTTGTGGTACACCAGTGTACAGGCTGACGATACCATTCTCGTACCCATTGGTGCTTGTGGTACACCAGTGTACAGGCTGATGATACCATTCTCGTACCCATTGCTGCTTTTGGTACACCAGTTTACAGGCTGACGATACCATTCTCGTACCATTGGTGCTTGTGGTACACCCGTGTACAGGCTGACGATACCATTCTCGTACCCATTGGTGCTTGTGGTACACCAGTGTACAAGCTGACGATACCATTTTCATACGCATTGGTGCTTGTGGTACACCAGTGTATAGACTGTCGATCAAACCTGTAGTGTTGATTATCAACCGCGGCACGGTTTTGCTCCATGGTCACATGCACAGAGTGAAATATCAGCCGTATATCCTCCTACAGTTTGATGATTCATCGTGTAACATGGGGTGAGGGGGGCAGATAGCATAGTGTTAGAGCCTTCAAACCTCCGTGCCCATTTGGGCCTGAGTAGCCCTTGCAGTGCGGCGCTGTTAGGGCTTTTCCCCTCTATGTTGCTTACCTCCCCACTATGTCATTATTCCATTGTAAATAACCATTAATTCTCATAGACTTAGCGAAGTGTGCAACATATGTGGCACAGTTGGAGATGTTTGCAACCAGTGGCGTGAATGGAAAAAGGTCAATTGTCTACCCAGACTTGGTGGGCTTTTTCACAGTAGGTGTTTTCCCCCACCATTATAAATGAGGCTAATCAATTAGCTTTGTAGAGGGCTGAAAATGGCCTAGACTTTGGTGATCAGCCTATAATTACATACATACATATGTGGTGTAAAATATCAACCGTGCACCAAGGTGCAGTCTGATCATTCTTATACATATATTGTAAAATATCAGCTACATCATTTAGTTGCGCAAATCTTTCATGCGTGCCGATTGCTCCAGGTAATGGGGGACATGTTGGACAAAATTATGGCGCCGTTAAATCGACATAAAGCATTCCAGAAGCTCCAATCAAAGGATCCGATCACGGAGGAGTCATTCGATAAGGTCGATCGATGTACCAGCACCACGACGCTCAACGACTGCGCCGATCGGATGAAAACTCCATCACCCAGTCTGTTGCTTCATGCGTCTACTAATGATGATTATTAGCTCACCTGAGCATATGCTCAGTGAAATTTTCTGATCAGAGTTTGTCCGTCCGTTCGTCTGTCAGATGTTAACATTTTCTTAAAAAATCTTCCTCTCAAGAACTGCTTATCGCAGAAGACTGCCATTTGGCAGATATTGTCCGAGCGATGGTCTCTTCTAAATTTGCTCATGGTATTGTCATCGCAGCTCGGGAATTAACTTTTGCCGATGTTGGAATTTTTGCTTAAATCGCCTTCTCAAGAACCGCTTCTCGCAAAGGTCTGCAATTTGGCAAATATTGTCCTCGGGTTGATCATCATCGCAGCTAGGGGACGTAACTTTTGCTGATGTTAATATTTTTTATTACAAATTTTTTTTCTCAAGAACTGGTTATTGTAGAGTTCTGCTATATAGCAGATGTTGTCCTTGGGTTTGTCTCCTCTAGATTTGTTCATGGTATCATCATCGAAGCTGGGGGAGGTAACTTCTACTGATGTTCGTATTTTTATTAAAAAAATTTTCCTTGAGAACCGCTCATTGCAGAGTTCCGCCATTTGGCAGATATTGTCCTTGGGTTGGTCTCTTCTAGATATGTTCATGGTATCGTCATTGCACCTAGGGGAAGTAACTTGTGCCGATATAACTTATGTTCATATTTTTTATTGAAAATTTTTTTTTTGAACCGCTTATCGGAGGGGTCTTTTTGGCAATAAGATGTGATTTCACACTAGGTTTTTTCTACAAATGTGTATTTTCTTGTTTCAGTATCGTAATGTGTACTCTCAGGTCTCTTTGGCCTCTTGTTTTTGATGTCAAACAGTCTCCTTTTTGTCTTCTCGTTCTAATATCAAGATGGCCTCCTTGGCCTCTTGTACTCTTTCAGTGTTGTAATGGGCATTATCAGGTCTGTTTGGCCTATTGTTTTTGATGTTAGGCAAGGTCCTTGTTGTCTTCTCATTCTAATATCAGGATGGCCTCTGATTTTGTCGTTTTCTCTTTTTTTCAGGTGAGCATCTTGAGGCCTCTTTGGCCTCTTGTTTATGTGGATTATTGTTTATGGAGTTAATCGGATTTAACCGAATAACCCTGGTTAACCGGTAATACCACTTTAGCAGTTAACTGGATTATATCAACTTACAGATTAATACCAGTTAACTGGATAGTACCAGTTAACAGATTAATACCAGTTTATGCCTCTTAATCAGTTCTGCATGGTTAACTGGTACCGCAGTTTATTTTGAATACTTAACCAATAAGGATAACTAAATGGCTTGATGTAATCATATGGTGCCACAAGCCTCAGTTTAGTACTTGGTATAATCATATCGTGCATTTAGTACTTGGTGTAATCATACGGTGCAACAAGCCTCCATTTAGTACTTGGTGTAATCATACGGTGCAACAAGCCTCCATTTAGTACTTGGTGTAATCATATGGTGCCACAAGACTCCATTTAGTACTTGGTGTAATCATATGGTGCCACAAGACTCCATTTAGTACTTGGTGTAATCATACGGTGCAACAAGCCTCCATTTAGTACTTGGTGTAATCATACGGGGGCAACAAGCCTCCATTTAGTACTTGGTGTAATCATACGGGGCAACAAGCCTCCATTTAGTACTCGGTGTAATCATATGGTGCCACAAGCCTCCTATTTACTTATACACCCAAGTTATGCCATAATGTGACTGCGAATTGTTTCAGTTCCACGATTTATGGTTGTCCGGCCATGGGTGGAACACCTGGTCATTAACAAACAGTATTGGAAAGACAGAGCGAGCAGGGGTAAGTAACAATGGCGGATCATCAGATTAGGATTGTAAGAATGTATGAAGATACATATAGATTACCCCATTGCATGGGCCGTAATTGGCCCTTGACATGGCTAACCTATAATGTATTAGTAGGTGTTCGAGGTATTTGAAGTGTTGCAGTGTCCCGGTGGTGCTGTGGTTGAAACACGGCCTTTCATGCGAGAAGTTGCGAATGTTAATCTGCACAAACCGACAATTTTTCCCGGTGCCTTGCACGACAGTGAAATGACCAAGATGTTTGCGCTTGAATAAAAGGAGGGTTTATCGTGAAGTGGATTATTTTAAAATTTCTTTGGGGTGTAAGAATGCAGAATTGTGTGACTGACATTTACTACCATTAATAACGTATGAAATAAATGAAATTTATTGACTAAAGTGTACTTATTAGCTTAGATGTCAGACACACATAACATGATAGCACTTTACATGAACAATAGCCTAGTGGTCCAAGACTATAATGTAATTACCTAAATTATATAACATTAACACCTAACAGTATACTGGTAATACAGAACAGTGTTAGATACAATTATGTACATTTACAGTGAGCACGAAATAGACCACAATGTTGAATGATACAGTAGAAGGTGTATTCAATTGAGCGTCGCTTTTTCTTTTTTCACTGTATATGCTCAACAATATACATCATATATTATGATGGGGTAGCTGAAATCGATTCCACCATCAATCACTCTATTGGTCCATTTCACCTACTAGTTCTCAATGTTAACATGTAAGAAATTTAGAAACATAAAACCCTCACAAATCCACAATGCAAGAACTATCCAGATCCCCATGGGCAAATGGGAAAAGTGGGTAATAAATATCCAAAGAAAAGAACCCTTAATGTCAGTAGGAAAAATGCATGAGAACATTAGATGGACTACTTAACTACCCATCAGAATTTCCTATCGAGGTATAGGTTTTTTGTGCATTTCTCTCCTACTTACCACCCACATGCTCATGGTTGTTAGGAGCGCTCAAATTCAACTTGGATTTTTAGTGTATAAATTAATTGTGCTACCACATAGGTGACATGTTCCATGTCGGCATAATAAGGAGGCATTAATTCCTTGTGGATTTTGTCATTGTGTCTCTCTGTCAGTTTTGATTATCACACTAACGCTGCCGTGTGTTTGTTTTTCCCCAGAAGACAATGCCCGTCGATGCACGACTGTCATCTCAGAAGGTTCGCATGAAAGTGAATCTGACGAATCGACAACGAGCACGGACAAAAAGGAGACAACAGACGCATCAAAATCATCGGACACTGTGAACGCCTCGCAAAATAAACACCAAACAAGGGCAGATAAGAAACTGGAAACCCTAGTGAAAGGTAACTCCGGTGAATAACGTCGTGTTGTATTAAACGTTGTGCTTCAAGATGCAAGCGTGATATCGTCGAAGAGTTTGTGTTGTTTCGAGAGATTGACAGAATAGGATATAACTAAATTATTACTGTTGTGTTCTAAAGAATAATTTTGCTTTTCTGCCAATGAAACATGCGCTGATTTTAGGTCGTGTTTATATGCGTTCAATCAATAATTTTGCAGTATGTACATTGATTTTTTACGAATGTATGCAGCAACATATTCACACTTGATTGGAAGGGAACAATAGAAAAAGAGTCCACCCTTAACACCTGCCCTTATGAGTGTAGGTTCATCTTTTGATCGAGTGCATTCATTACAAGGAGGGTCATTCTATCTAGATAAGTAGACTGTGTAACGATTATGTTTCAGGATATCAATGATAATAATATATTATCAATTATTTAGACATATATACACTACACTTTTACAGAATTTCATTAAAAATGTAATGTTATGTAATGATGATATGTTGCCCGCTCTTAAAACAGGGCATAATTGTTAACAATATAATATGAAATGACATACTTGAAACTGCCGTCAAATTGCAGTTTTTTATTTTTAAAAAATATGCTCAGGGGTACACATGCCTACAGACGACAGGAGTTATATAATAAAGAAATGGATTATTATTAGATTATAAAAGCCACATTGATTGAACACCAAAATCCTCAAATCTTAATCGTTTCATGACACCTTTCATGTCAGTCTGCTTAGGGTGTTGTTATCTTGTTAAGTTTACAGTTGCTAGCGTGATAATTATAATAATTATTATGTCACTAAAGGTTAGAACAAACACAATGGACAGGTAGACTTTAGTAGAGCTCCGTGCTTGTGTATATTTTTAATTGAACTAGAGATAGATTAAAATTATAGATAAAGCCTTGTTAACTACGTGTTGATGGTTGAAACATATTAAATATACGATATGTTAAATATCATATGCATTATATAGGAAGTTATGGAGAAGGATGGCTGATCGAGTTTATGGGTCATTGAAACAGTTTGGTAATGGATGCAAATTAAATGTGGTGAAGTAATTGCATGAGTGGATATCGGGCGAAAGTGAGTTGATTGGACGGTGCTCAACGCTGGAAAAAACATTGTCACCAAACAAGGGTCTAGTTACTAGTGTAATGTGAATAGATTATTGTGTATTTCTTCATGGTTCATGTGCAGATATTGCCGTTTTAAGTGTTTGGATGAGGTCTTGGGAGAATCCCTAAAAATAGCTGCGAACGGCGATGTTAAACGTGATGTAACGTTTTATGTCATTTGAGGTTGTCCACTCCAAATTACGGTATATCCGAGAGGTTAGCTCGTGTCGTGCAGCCAATAGCAACAGTGCCAATGTAAAATATCCCAAAGCTTTATAGTAACACGATATCGCCCAATGTTCTGTATATAATTACATCAGAAATCACAATAATTGCAGGATAAAGAACAGGAAATCATAGAGAATAGCTGCTAAGATGGAACTTTTCGGGAACAGACTGAATATGTCTTTAGCTAAGATGTTCACTAATTTCTTTTTAATAACTTTTTTAAATTTTTTAATTAATTTTTTTGCTAGATTTTACGTCGCGAATGTCTTTTTGATTCAATTTTCATCAGGAATTCCATTATGATGACTGTGTGAGCCATATCGTAGCTATTACATGAAACGTGAAGGTAACACGTTCTAGACTAAAATAATTATAAGTATGCTTCAACGGGGTCAATAAGTAACTGTTGGAGACACTGAAGGTTATATTGGTTGGCAAATTGAGGGGAGGGGGCTCTAAAGAAAGCCACTGGCAAAGTGAACAACACAGCCGACACATATGTGTATATGCAATGTACAAACAGGGTACTGTCATAAAAATAAGAAAATCTGCGAGAACAGAGTAGTTAGTATATCACAAATGTGGAAACACCAAAGGAATGGGAGGTAGAATAATACGACGAAGGAACAGAGAGAAGTTGAGACTTTGACGAGATGACAGGTGGTGATCGTGTATTTGTTGCAATGCGTCAATCACTAAGGTGCAACACTTAATTAAATTCTTTCATCATTTGAAATAACGTACCAATATCGCAGAACTTTAGTCTGATTAAAAATTTAGGATAAATTTGAAACCTATCTGTCTGCTGCAAAAATAGCACTAGTCTCACGTATAAATTTTTACCACTAAACAAAAAGCTAAGCTATATATATATATATGCTTTTTTCATGAGACATTCTAGATAAGTTTTTCTATGATTTTTTTAAACAAATTACTATGAGAATATCTTCGTAATTCAACACTTAACCTTAAAAATACAATTATCGAGCTTGAATACTGTCTCGTACATTATTGGTTCCAACATTAAAGAGTTCCACAACCTAAAAATTTGATTCCACACATTTCATTTAAGCCCCGAATGATGACTCTTCCAGGAAGAACCTGATACCACATAAACTGTTGACACGAGCTCACCTGTGATGAACTAAAAGCTTTTTTTAATGTCAGTTCATCTTTAAGTGGTTGTGAATGGTTGTGACCTCCATTCAGGATGTTGACATGATCCAGGATAATTTCCAATGTGTTCCTTTTACAAACTGTACTTTTACAGCAGTGTGAATTTTATTCTGTAGATTTTTAAATCCCTCTTGTATCGTATTTTTCTCCATATCATGGTCTGTTTGCAGCGTGCTGTTTTAGTGTCAAAGTAGCTGTACCTCGCGGCTTCCTATCTAAGATCTCTTCATAAATTTTCATTTATCTACCATTCACGTAAAACCAGGGAAATTCGAACATGGTGCTACAAGCAAAAAACAAATTAGATATGCGTCAAGATGCACACAGGAGAAATATTAATGGCAACTCGTTTTTGACAGTTTTAGTCATGGTTTTAGAATTGTTTCAGTTTTGATTTTGCGAATTCCCAAAGTGTCATCCTCACCTACATTTACTGATTTGTTGACTCAATTCGATATATACAGGATTATATAGGATCTAGTTTTTGTGGTTAATTTGGACTTTATATATTTATAGTTATTAAGTCTTGTAGGAGGTTTGTAGAACTTAATTTGTTCTCTCCTTGAAATACCACAGAGTTGGCTGCAGTTCTGCAGTAAACCTAAGTCACTAATTTGTCATCCAGGGATATAACACTCCATCCAGGGATCTAATGGTTCATTCGGGGATCTAACAATTCATTTGGGGATCTAATGGTACATTCAGGTATCATTGGCTTACAGACTGCTTTGGCGATTAGTTTACAATTAGATAAGGTACATGGCGCGCAATTAAAGAGGTGTCGTATCCTGAACTTTAGTCAAAATGAAATGTTTGCAGATGAATTTAGAGTAATATCTAATCAACCTAATCATTTATGATCTATATGTTATTAAGACATGTAATGAGATGTCCAGTAAGCAAAATTTACACAATTTTTATAGGTCACTTAACTAGAAAAAAGTTTATCTTGGACTTAAAGATGTGTTCTACCTGGCAGGGTCACCATATTCCGTTTTATTGTTCAAATTAACGCACATGTGACGAATAAACATACCCGGTAGATATTTGAAGACTGTAATCTTGTCATGTTGATTTAGGAATAAAGATGGGCAAATAAACGAGTACTATATTTAACAACTAATTTGCCCTTATTGGAAAAACAATAACAATGACATTTAAATCTTGTTAGGTCTATTATGTACAGTTTTAGCCAAATGTATTGACATTCCAGAATGAGCTCTGAGCTACTATTAGTACTGATCTACTATAAGTACTAATATTTGAATTGTATCGAGAAATTCCAGAAACCCCATATAGGAATCGAGGGCACATAACTTCTAAATTTATAAATAATGACAAGTGTTATACTGTGTGTGATTCAAATCTTTCTTGTTTACTGAAATTCTAAATTTCTCTTATTTGCAATAAATAAAATAATTGCTCCACAATTTTCCAACATGCCTGATACAAATCCCCAACGGCCATTTTGGTTATAAACCACATTTTTTATTGTCAAACAAAGAAGTGTTGTCTGGTATTGTAAAGTTTCCGCAGCATCATCTTGTTAATATTGACCACGGTATAAGACGGTACCGAAAATAAAGCTGCATATCATTATTAATTCATTTCAAAAGAAACACCATATTATATTAAAGCGAATATATTCAAACTAACATCAATTAAATTCGAATAACTACGCTCATAGTAACTTGGGAGATAAAGGGCAACACCTTTTATATAGACTAACTGATTTATTGATCACAAGCTTTCGCATAAACACTATGCTTCA
>WURV02212055.1:0-10950 GCA_011762755.2 Epimenia babai
AGTCACCGTGTGACCCTCAAGATGGGCGTGTCCTACTTCGATTTCGAATCTTCGATGAACTGCCGTAGGTCCGCGGGATCAATCCGAACACTACGGCCGACCTGGACTTTCTTGAGTTCGCCCTTTCGAACAAGCTCCCACACAGTCCGATCGGTAACACCGAGGAGTTCCGCAACCTGTCGATAGGTAAGCAGGGGCACAAGCGAGATTCCATCAGTGTTGGAAACAGTGTGATCTGTATCATTGGGATTCAGCTTCATGATAGCGCCTCATGTGCCGTGCACAAAGCAGAGATTCGCTACACGGTTTGGTCTCGACTCAGCACGCATTGTCCATCCCCGCCATTACAGAAGCGTTCCAACCCCGAATGCGGGCATCCCCGGAACCCTTGGCCCTGGAACGCCGATGCTACCGCGCGCGAGATGAAGTCAGGGTCGTGGATGGGGTGACGGGTGTCAATGGTGTAGAGCCGGTCGATGGCTTCCTGTTGGCACATGCCGGTGTTGCGGTACCAGACCGCAAGAGCGAAGAGCACGCCGTGCCGCTCGCCATCGACCAGGTCGACCCCTTCCTCGATGCGGCGGACGCATAGCGGGGTCGCCCAGCCACCGCCCGAGTTGAAAGAACGAGTCGAGTCGAACTCGGACTTCCGTTCAGATTGCTGGCCGAATCTCTCGATCGCATCTTCCAGCCAGCGCTGGGCTTGTGGCACGGGCTCGGCTTCGCCCCAGACATCCTCCTCGCGTAGTGACTTTGCCAGAGCGACAATGTCATCGATCGACCAGTCCCGTAGCTCGGCATACTCCAACGGGATCTTGTAGAGCCCGGTCTTGTGATGGACGGAACCGTTTAGTCGAAGCAGTGCCGACGAACGGTAGATCGATAAATCCACCTGCGGGTACTGGTCGTGGAGTGAATGGGCAACACGTTTCCAGAACGCGGCGGTCTGCTTGTTTCCTTCCGGGCCAAAGAATATCCCGGGGGCAATGCAGTGGAACCCTTTGGCACCCGAAAACGACCAGCGCAAAACGGCCGGGTCGATGCCCCACATCTTCGCCAAGACCTCGGCGATCTGGACCGACGCCCACTGTGCGGTCTTCAGGTCGCCCTCGCAATCGACATCGATCACGCTGCAGGGCCAGCGGTGGTTGTCGCAACGCCGCGGCCCGGGGTACATGGCGATGGAACGGAACACCTCGTCGCCAGCGGCAGCATGCCGTTTGAATCCGGCTTGGAAGCCCTCAGCGTCATCAGCGGCGAGGAACTGGTTGCGGTGGAAGGCCCCGTTGGGCGTGCGGTACGCCACCTCGACGTAGCCGGCCCTTACGGGGTGTCCCAGGTGTCGCCATCATCACAGAACCCGCCCGCGTGGTACCAGATATCCTCGTTCCGCAGGTTGCGGGCGTCGGGGGTGACGTACAACTCGTCGTCATGACAAAGTTGCCCGTCCGCATCGGCCTCGATGGGCCGGACGGCAAGCGGCACCGCGTGGCTGAAGCTGCGGCCATCATCGGTCTTGGCCTCGATCCGGAGCGTCTCGACGCAGACCAGCGTGTGCGAACTCACCCAGTCCTCGTACCGCATCGGGCCCGGCATCACCGTGACCTCGGAGATCTGCGGCAGGTCGGCCCAGCTGTACCCGTTGTAGCGTGGGTGGATGTCCACCGGCACGAACGGTAGGGGCCCCTTATAAAACGCGGCGAGCAGGTGGGCGTTGGCCGTCCCGCTCATCTCGTCATCATCCGCGCCAGGGCCCATCCGATAGCAGCAGGACAGATCGAACTCGTCGGGCTTGCGGACCTCGACCGGGAACATGCCGTAGCCGTCGTCGCCCAGCAATCCTGGCTCGTAATCGGGCACGGCTTCGGGCAGTTCAATACCTAACGTTCTGGCCCGGATGAACTGGCTGTAGGGAAGCTTGTGCCGTCCCTTCATCTTGAGGTACTCATAGGCCTCGGTCTCGATGACCTCCTTGAGCTGGGTCAACGCGTCGTTGTCGATCAACCGAGTTCGGGCCGGGAGCATGAGCCGGATGCCGGTCGGCTGGCCGGTGAGTTCGACCAGGTAGGCGAGGTTGTGCCGGTCCACCGGCTGGTAGTCGAGTGAAACCACCTGGCCGTAGAAGTTGACATAGACCTGGTCACGTGAGAACCGGCGTGTGCCGTCTTTATAACAGAACGGCGGGAGTTGTTCGACCGAGACGACCTTGATCCGAACGCCGAGTTCGGGGTAGCCGCGGCTGCTGCCATCGATGAAGTTGATCTGCCGGCAATCTATGCCATCGACGCTGACCTTCATGCCGGTGTAAGCGGCGAAGGGTTCGACGCGGTCGAAGGTCCAGGGCTCATCGATGAAGCTAAAGGTGCTGCCCAAGTCAGGCGTATCGGCACGCGTCACCTCAACGGTTTGGCCGTGCCAGCCGCCGTCCTCAATGACGGCCTGGTGCCCAAGGGATTGGACGGTCAGCTTCCGGGGCGCGAGGCAGAAGAGGCCGACGCCCGCGGGGTCTTCGCTGGCGTCGAGTGCCGGTGTGCCGTCGTCCTCGGTCCAGCCGGAGCCGCCGAGATCTAACAACTCGCTGAAGTCGGTGATGCCTTTGCCGTTGTCGGTCACGGTGACCTGGCCGTTGTCGTTGGTGATCTTGGCCTCGGTCGCGCCCGCTCGCCGGGCGTTCTGCAGGATCTCGATGATCCTGCCGTGCAGGGTGCCGGTGAACAGGCGTTGGGCCTTGCTCAGCAAGCGGGTGTTTACTGTGGCTTGAATCGTAGTCGGGTTGTCATGTTGCATAGGAGTACCTCCGGTGCATGGTGTGAATGACGCCATGCCCACCCAATGGGATGGCGTCGTTGAACGTGCCCCCGGAAACAGTTCCCGGAGACATACAGATAGGCCATCCCGAATCGGGAATGAGATTGCGGTGGCTGGAGAAAGCTGGGACGGCAGAGCCGATCCCGTTGACGAATGCCATTGAAGATCACGAATCAGAACGATTCACGGCTTCGGTGGGCAGTTGAAAGGGTTGAGTTCGATCGGCAACACACAACAATCCGGGGGTGGAACAGTCGACACCGTTGGGCGTTGTATTGCGATATGATCGATGGATGTTGCAGGTGGAAAGAGGGCTGGCCTTATAAATCTATCGCCCCGCCCCCGGAACTGGCCAGTGGTGGAGATACTGTTCATCCGAAGCGTAGATTCACTATGGGCTCGACGACTTGGCCGTCGAAGGTCGGCTCGACACGGTTGGTGTAGGCCCTGCCCAGCTTCGTCGCAGTCAGCGCGACCAGTCCGCAGCTCTGGAGGTAGGCCAGGCTTGCGTAGTAGTGCACATAGCTGAACGGTGGCTCGCTGGCCTCTTTGCTGAACCGGCAGTAGCGTTGGTAAGTATCCTTGGCGAGGCGGGACGTGCCGTTGACCACAGCTCGTAGGATGAGCAGCAGCGCATCGTTGAGGTCGTTGATCATGTCCAGGACGATGTCGCGGCGGGCGGACTCGAAGGCGCGTTCGACACGAGCCGCGGTGTCATTGGCGTGATCCGTCAGACTGCCGGATGATCGAGAATTCTTGTGTTTGGAGGTGATTCCACCCACGCCCATTCCGGGAGTGAGGTAGAAGAGGGTCTTGATGGCGACACGAGCGTCGGCGTGGGTGAGGCGGACAGTACGGGCGGCGATCTGGCTGAGAGCGGCGGCGTCCCAAGACTTCAATCCCTGCTCGGCACGTGCCAGGAGGATTGATCCGATCTGCTCCGGCGTGTAGTTACGGAACAGCATCGAGGTAAGTTGGAGACTGGAACGTGTTGCCGCGTCGAGCTGATCGGTGACTTTGTGATTGTTGGACAGCAGGATCATCATCACTGGCGTCTCGGCGCGGGAGAGCAGGTAAAGCAGCTCGCGCCGCTTGTCCTTGGGGCTCATCAGATCGACCTCGTCGAGGACCAGGCACAACCTCTGGTCGGCATGCGCCGCGATGAACCGCTCATAGAGTTCGCCCAACGACAGGCCCGTGCATCGACCTCCGAGCAGGTGGGCCAGGATGCGGTGCGAGGTGTTGTGGTGCCGGCAGTTGACGTAGTGCATCCGCAGGGCGGTCTGCCCCGCCCCTGGGAGTAGGCCGCAGAGGTGTTTGAGGGTGATAGTCTTGCCCGACCCGCGGCTACCGAGCACCAGCAGGTTGGACGGAACACCGGTTAGATCGAAACGCAGCAGCGCATCGATCACCGGCTTGGCTTCGGGGCGGATCATCGGCTCGTCAGGCACGTAGGCGAAGTCGAAGACACGGTAGTCCTTGACGCCGCGCGACTGCCGGCGCATGAGGTCACGTTGTGTGGTGAGATAGGCCTGGATATCCATGGGGTTCACGCGTTGACGCTTGCAACGTGTTTACCGGGGTACTCCTCCTATATATAGATGCGCCACCACTGAGGCCTCGCAACGGGGCCGGGGCTACAAAAAAGCAGCAAGTACACGCAGAACAGGTGGGCCATACACAGGCATACTCGACGTGCTCCTCCTGCGGAGCATTTCAAGGCTGCTGGACGGTGGGGTCGCCGGAGAGCCCCAGGTGCTCGCGGAGCAGCAGATAGATGATGGCGTTGTCGCTGGACAGGCCGTGCTTTTGTTTTTGGAGCTGGAGCAGCTCGTAGGTCCGGTCCGAAAGCTCGATGGTTGAGTCCATACAGATGAGCGGTGCTCAGGATTGATAAGTGTTTTGGTCGGGGTCGTATGCATGACCCCCTCCCCCGTGAGTTAACACGTCAGCAGTCAATGGTCCATAGGGAGTGTTGTTTTTCCGTTTATTGCACCAACATCCCGGCGATGACGCCTGTCACGACTGGCCAGTGGAGGGTGTCCAGTGACCGAGACTACACCATATACAGATACAGATTGACTTGTTAACTCACCTCCCCCTCCCCCACACCACCGGCATCTCACTTCATGCACCCGGCAGCTCGGTGCCCTGGCTCAGCAGATCGATGTAGCCGGTGTAGCTGAACAGGCGGTTGCGCTTCTTGGCAGTCAGTTCTTTGATGATGCCGAGCTGTTCGAGGTGGCGGAGCGATTTATTGACTGTCGCGGGGGTGAGCGATGTCTTCTCCGACAGCTTGCCCGATGACGCGATCGGGTACTCCATCATGGCGCGATGGACCTTGAGGCACGACGCCGAGGCCCGGCCCAGGCCGCGGATATGATCCTGGTCCTGCTCAGACAAGGCCACGAGTTGCTGGGCAGTCTCAACCGCTTGCGTCGCCGTCACGATCACCGCCTCGGCGAAGAAGTCCAGCCAGGCCTCCCAGTCGCCGTCGTGCCGCACCCGGTTGAGCAGCTCGTAGTAGTAGCTGCGGTGTGTCTTGAAGTACAGGCTCAGGTACAGCATGGGCTGACGCAGCACACCCTGTTCACAGAGCAACAACGTAATGAGCAGCCGACCGAGCCGGCCGTTGCCGTCGAGGAACGGGTGGATCGTTTCGAACTGGACGTGGGCGAGCGCCGCTTTGAGCAGGATCGGCGTCGGTTCGGGTTGGTCGTGCAGGAACAGTTCCAGGTCGCCCATACACTGGGGCACCTGGTCCGCGGGCGGCGGTACGAAAACCGCGTTGCCCGGCCGCGTGCCGCCGATCCAGTTCTGGCTTCTTCGAAACTCGCCGGGTGCCTGTTGGCTGCCGCGCCCCTTGGAAAGCAGAACCCCGTGGATTTCCTTGAGCAGCCGCAGCGACAGCGGGAACCCCTCCGCCAGGCGGGCCAGCCCGTGGTTGAGTGCCGCGACATAGTTGCTCACCTCCTGCGTGTCGTCGATCGGCACGCCGGGCTCTTCGTCGAGTTCGAAAAGCAGCAGGTCGGCCAGGGACGACTGCGTCCCCTCGACCATCGACGACAGCACCGCCTCCTTGCGGATGTACATGTACAGGAACAGCGAGGTGTCGGGCAGCAGGGTCGAGACACCGTCCAGCTTGCCCAGCATCATCAGGGCCTGGTCAAAACGCCCCCGGAGCTCCGGCGACCAGTTGATCTCCGGAACCGGCGGCAGCGGGGCCGGCACAAAGGCCTTGGCCTTCTCACCGACGGTCGAGACCGTCACGTAATGTCCTTGAAGTTCACGCTGCATGGCTGGGCCTGAGGCTAAAATAAGATACTCCACTATTTTAGGATATATCGACTAAATAAAACAGTGGGCGTACTGCTTGAGGCGGAACCATCCGAAAACCGCTCTATCGGGCCCCAGGAGGGGTATGCCATGGTAGCCTGATCGCGGATTGGCGGCTTGCAAAACGGTGAGGCCGTCCTAATTTAGATCTCTACGGTCGGGGACACTCACTTTGTTCCATGCTTTGAGCGCAGCGCACTTATCACAGAACACGCAGTAGCAATCGGCCTGCAGGACACTCAGTCCGCCATCCTCGAATCTCTCTTGGTGAATGTTGACGGACCACATCGTTGCACCATTCGGAATGACGTCACCACATTCGGTGCATCGAAACTGTCCATTCACATTGGCCATCGAATCGTCTTTCATATTTTGCCTCTCGTGCAGCTCAAAATGCGAATTGATCGTGAGTTCAGTAGCCTGGCGGAATCAAGTATAGATCGATGGCGCCCACGGCTGTCGGTCGAAGGGCTAGATCCCTATGACTAACCGAAAATCTTATATAGCAGCGGGTCTCGTGACCTCTTGAGGTGAATACATGTGACCCAAGACCAACCCCGGCAACGATCAATCCCAAGGCCGCCCCGGCCACGAGGCCGGCCACCCAAATGCCCCTACTGCGCATCGACCCGCTCGGTCTGCAAGGGCTTTCGCAATACGGCCACGATGGGGCGACGCCGGGTGCGACGTTGCAAGAACTGTCATCGACGCTGGACGCCCAAGCATCAGCGGCCCACGCGGCCATCCACATGACTGAATCGGTCACGCGGCAGGCGGGACGCTACCAGTCTGCGGTCGAGACCTTCGTCCAGGCCGTAGGCAACCTCCGAGGGGAGACCCGTGACTACTTCTATCGACTGGCGCTGTACGGGCTGTTGTGCCCGAGGTGCCAGAGTTCTAACCTCTTCATGCTCCGTGAGGGCCGCTTCCGTTGTCAGGACTGCGGGCAAGCAAGTGATCCAACCATTCAGTTCCAACGCTGCCCCGCCTGTGACAGGAAACCGGCCCTCGCCCTTCGTCGGTATCACTGCCGCGACTGCGGCGAGGAGATCGTCTCGCGGTTCCTCTACGACGGGATCGTTTATGACCCGGATTACTTCCGGCAGAAGATGGCCGAGAGCCGGGAACGCAGGCGGCACGAGCGACAGATCGCCAGTGACCAGCAGACCGCACGCTGCTGGCAACGATCCGGGCACTTTGGCGACGGATTCGCCATCGACCTGGAACGGTCTCCGGGGCTGACCGATGCCCTGAATGCGCTCGTCGGCGGGGCATCTGTGGAGCAGGTCGCCTGGGTGCGTGAGGCCTTCGACCTCGCCGCCTACGAGCGGCATGTCCTGGGGGTCCTCGATCCCGATGACGAATACGACATGCTGCATCTACCAGCATATACCCAGCCCGACGATCGGCTGGAACGCATCCGGCTGTTCATCGCCTGCCTATTCCTGGAGCAGGCCGGATTCCTGATCCTCGAACAACGATTCAAGACCCTGTGGGTGAGACGCCGTGAAGCTCACCGATAAGGACATCGCCTTCCTGGGCACGCTCAAGCGGCTGATGGACTACGCCGACCTCCGCGTGGAACGCCGCCGCGAGCGGCTTGTTCTTCGCCAGAACTACGGCAGCTACATAGAGTCCAGCTTCCGTATGTCCCGTCAGGGCGTGCGGTGGCGGTTCCAACGCACGATGGACATATACATCTCCGCGTTCCAGACGATCCTGATGATCGAGCAGACTCTGGGCAGCGATGTGCGTGAGCAGGCCATCGCTGCGAGCCGGGCACGGCAGAAGATGGTCGAGTCAGAAGACATCCAAGTCTCTTCCCCGAGAGGTTCTGGGGGTGAATGAGTGGACCAAGGTAGAACTACGGCATCGACGGGTGCAAGCGATCCGCGACATCACTGACTTCATGGCGTTGCTCTTTCCCGGCAACCGCAACCAGCAGCATGCGGCGTCGTGCATCATCCTGGAATTGCGGGCTGCGGATCATCTTCTGCCTGACATGGCCCACATCGAGCGTAAGTATGAGATCTCACGCCGGACGCTCCAACGGGCGCGGGCCAAGCTGAGCCGCCTGGGCCTGATCGAACGCATCGGCTTCCTCAGCAAGCAGTCCCACGGCGAGGCGGGCTGGCGGCTGTCCGGCCGGTTCACGACTTCTCTTCGGCTCCTCGCCAACACCTGGCAGGACTGGCGGGCCGAGAACGATCCGGTCAACTACAAGAAGGATCAGGCTTTGATCGAACTGATGCGCTAAGGCAGGGTTCAAGGCGTTCAACCCCCGACAAGTCAACTTCTCGACGAGAAACAGTGCAAACTAGGCCGATTCCACGCCCGACCAAATGTAAAGGGATCTACCCTCCTTCCTCAGCCAAGCTGACTCTCGACGAGACCCCCCTTGGAGCCGAGTCATCTTGCCGTTCAATGGGGTGTCGAGTGTGCGATTAATCCGGACTGACCATAATTTTGGTGCCGACCGGTCTGACCTGGAGTTTGATCTCATAGTATTAACATCGACCAGACGCTGCCAATCGCAAAAACGATGCAACATAGTGCCAAAACCCGTGATGGTGAAGGCTGCGGCGGTTTCGCAAGCAGTAGCTAGCATAGATTTTGTTGCGTTTTCCCTAATTCTGTAGCTACAGGCTGCTTGCCACATAGATCGAGTGGCTTCAAGAATTGCTGGTTCTACGAAGGAGTGGTAAGCTCGTATTGGTACGGAGTTACGTCTCGCCTCTTTGGATCCGTGGGGCAATGAACAACGTGAGTATGGTGGTATGCCGAGTGATCTCCCTCAGCCCGAAGACCAGCAACGTAACGGCATAGGGCAGGCTTGTGACGGCATGGACATTTTCGGGCTCCACAAGCATCTCATCGAGGACTACGGGGACTACACGCGAAGCTTCATTCGTATCGCAGACCCCCGTGTCCGTCAGCAGGTGGACCATGAGCTTGAAAGCGGCCTGCTCTGGCCCGAACCCCTGATCCAGTTGAACCCTGCCTACGCGCCAGGCAAACGGATCGATGAGCTGGTCCAGGCCGGCGAACTGCATGAAGAGTGCCGTAAGATCTTTCGTCGCAAACGGGAGGGGGATCTGCTAGGCAAGGATTTACGCCTCCACCTTCACCAGGTCGAGGCGGTCCGTACGGCGAGGCAGGATCGGCCTTACGTGCTGACCACGGGTACCGGCTCGGGCAAGAGCCTCACCTACATCATTCCGATCGTTGATCACGTGCTCCGCAACGGCTCGGGACGGGGCATCCAGGCCATCATCGTATACCCGATGAACGCCCTGGCTAACAGCCAGGAAGAGGAGTTGGGCAAGTTCCTGCGGCTTGGCTATCCCGAGGGATCGCCGCCAGTGACGTATGAGCGTTACACGGGCCAGGAGAGCGAAGAAAAGCGTCAATCCATCTGGCAAAACCCGCCCGACATCCTCCTGACGAACTATGTGATGTTGGAGCTGATCCTCACCCGAATCGAGGAGCGTCAGCTGGTCAGGAACGCGCGTAACCTGAAGTATCTCGTGCTGGATGAACTTCACACGTACCGAGGCCGGCAGGGCGCAGATGTTGCCATGCTGGTGCGTCGATGCCGTGAGGCATTCAGCGGCGACCACATGCTTTGTGTGGGCACGTCGGCGACAATGGCTTCAACGGGCGATAGCCAGGAACAGAAGAATGTGGTTGCCGAAGTTGCGGGCCGTATTTTTGGAAAGCCCTTGCAGCCCGGTGATGTTATTGGCGAGACCCTCCAACGCGTTACCGAAGAACGGGATTTCACCAACCCGGCTCAGATCGGGGCGTTACGAGAAGCCGTTTCAGATCCGACGAACATTCCGGCGGACTACGACGCATTTCGCGAGGACCTCATCGCTGCCTGGGTGGAGTCCAACATCGGCTTGGACCGCGAAGCGACCACCGATCGCTTAATCCGACAGAAGCCCCGCCCATTGAATGGTGACAAGGGGGTTGGCCGCGAGTTGGCCCAGCTCGTCGGCACATCCGATGAACAAGCCCATCGTGCGATCAAGGCTTGCCTTGAAGCGGGGATGCTTTGCACGGACCCGGAGACTGGTTCTCCGGTCTTTGCCTACCGACTGCACCAGTTCATCACACGCGGCGATACTGTTTGGGCGACGATCGAGTCCGAGCAAGATCGCGAGATTACGGTCCGCCCGCAGAAGTTTGTTCCTGGCGAAGACCGTCGGCGACGACTTTATCCCTTGGTCTTTTGTCGCTCCTGCGGTCATGCCTATTACCGGGTAGACCGTCCTCTCAATGGGAATCCACTGCTCCCACGAGAATTCAAAGAACCCTCGGCGGAGCCCGAACTTGAGTCGGGCTATCTGTACCTGTCAACGCAGGCACCGTGGACCGGCGAGACGGAGGACATTCTCGAACGCGTGCCGGAAGATTGGATCGAGACCCATCGTGGATCGCCAAGAGTCCGTGCGAACCGCCGGAACTGGTTGCCGGAACCCATGAAAGTCACGCCGTCCGGGGAGTGCCGTGATGCCGGCCATGATGCGGCGTTTGTTCCCTGGCCGTTCAGGTTCTGTCTGAATCCCGATTGTAAAGTTGCATTCGATGCAAGGCAGCGTGCGGACGCGACCAAGCTCGGCACCCTCGGTATCGACAAGCGTAGTACTGCGACCACGATTATGGCCCTGACGAACCTGCTTGAGTTGCGTCAGGCTGAGAAACTTGAGCCCGAAGCCCGCAAGCTGCTGAGAACGTGTACGAGAAGTCCCTTTATGCCCGATAGATAGGGCATGACAAGGACGTCTTACCCCTCGGACCTGA
>WURV02212066.1:0-10948 GCA_011762755.2 Epimenia babai
GCTGGCACCTGATGATTACAATTTGCCGCCTGCAAAATCAGTAAACCATCGGCTGTGAGAATTTCCTGCAGGGCTTGGCGATAAGGAATCGACGGCAGCAGTGTCACTATATCCTCAATCTCCAACTCACACAGCAGTGGGGCAAACAGTTGATCGTGACCACTGGCCCGAAATACCACTTTCAATGTTTCAGCACTGATCTTTTGCTCCCGTTTTAACGCTGATAATGCCCTGAAGAAGGAGCCAGGGTCTCGCTCTGACGGGTAGACCACACCACTGTGCACCAAAACAACAGGCTGGCTCTCACTGGCTTCTGACCCACCCAGGCTTTGCTCCACCTCGGCAAAAATCTCTTCGTTATAACCATTGGGAATCATAGTCCAACGATCCTCGGGGATTTCCGGGTAGCGCTCGCGATACATCCTGACCGCGCCAGGAGTCGTAAAGATAGCTTTACTGCAATGTTTGATTACTTTTTTCTCTATCCAACTATGAGCCCTTCTACGCCTTCCCGAGGGAGGAAACACCTGATCTACCATTGAGTCCCTGAAATCAGCAACCCATGGAATGCCGGTTAACCGGTGTAATGCATAACCAATGAGATGTGCTGTCGCGATTGGATATGTCGACCAGATCACCTTTGGCTTATGCTTGCGGATCAGCAGCAACCCCGAAAGCACTGCGCCAAACCACCAGCTTATCCAGCGATCAGGCAATGCAAGATAATCGGAGTAGCGCCCCTTAACAGCAAGGTGTCTGGCTGTATCCAGCGCAAAAGCTCGTTTTACACCAATACCTGCTGGAATATCCTTTAGCTGATCACCACTGGTTATTTCATAAGCTCGCGGATGGGCACTGAGAACAACAGGCTCCCAATCGTGCAGTCTCAGGTAACGTGAAAAAGCCAGAGTTCGCTGAACCCCGCTACTAACCTGCACTGGAGGGTAGTGGTAGGCAATCAGCAGTACTTTATTTGCCATAATTCCACCCGCTTGACAGTAACCTCTGGGGCTTTATCTTAAGAGTCACACCGATCCACATTAGCTATTTTTTACGGCCAGAAGTCGATAAAAATTTATTATGCACGAAAAAATCATTATTATTTAATTTGTGTGTAATTAATAAGAAATTCGGCGCCAATCTATCCCATGCATTTCCTCACCAAAAACTTTGCCACCTACCGGGGGCTGATAAGGACAATTCTCGCTGACTTAATGTGGCGAATAGGCATCTATAGAAAATATGGCAAGTTAGACTGGAAAGAAGTGAAAAGGCTGGTTTTTATCTGCCAGGGGAATATCTGTAGAAGCCCCTTCGCTCTTTATGTTGCAGAGAGAAATACTCCCGACATCCCGATGGCATCTTTCGGCTTGGCTACATCAACCGGTGCACCTGCAGAACCTTTAGCAATTGATGTTGCTCTTTCATATGGCATCGACTTACAGCAACATAAAGCCACCGACCTATCGGATTTTAAAATTAAAGACGGTGATCTGCTAATCGTGATGGAAGATCGTCATATTGACAGACTCAGCTCGGTAATAGCAGAAAAAAGGGTTCAAATCTGTCTCTTGGGCCTATGGTGCAAACCCAGATTCGCACTCTTATACGACCCTTTTAGTCATAAAAGGCCCTATTTTGAATCATGCTTTGATCGTATCAATCGTGCTGTGAAGAATTTGCTGCAAGAATATAAGTTCCAAAGGTAACCTTGTTTCTATCTTTTGCACAGCTTGGCAATCATATTCAATATATCCCTGAAAAACGGCCCAGGATCTTTTAATCGCAAGAGGTAGTAGCGAGTATTCGGCTTAAAAAATGTCAGCAAAAAACCTATACGCTCATTCACGGCCGAATAGCGGAAATATGGATCAGCTATTTTCGATGGTTGGAACAACAGTCTCATCAATCTCCGAACTTCCGGCACCATGTAGCGACTTTTTATAAGCTTATATTTTTGCTGCTCTTTTATTTCATAATCAGGTAATAAGCATTTCACACTTTCCGCCGGAAACGAAACCCCAGCGGAAACAGCCAAAGGCAAACTCCCCCAAAAACGCCCATTGATTTCCATAAAGAAGTACTCTTTCGAGCTCTGATCAAACCGATACTCAACCATTGCAACTCCCTCCCACGAAAGACTTTTGAGTAAAGAAATTGACTTCTCTCTGCACTCTTTATGCATATCAAGGGGCACACTTTTGCAGTAGGTGGATACCCCCCCTTCCGGAGGCCACTCATTAATCCTTTCATGCTGAAACTCTAAAACTACTTCACCATCGCGAATTAGAAACATTTGTCCCAAACCAACACCTTCACAATACTCTTGAATCAAGGGGAAAATATTAACTTTCTGGTACGGTTTAAGCTTCAGCAGCAAGTCATCAGCACTAAAAGCGTATTCACATTTTTTCAACTCCAACCCGGCTTCAGATAATTGCCTGCCCACCTGATTTGGATCAGGCCATTTTAAAACTACCGGATAACAAAATTTTTCGGCACAATTCTGGATATCACCTAAACTCTTGGGGTGCTACGTAAGAGGCGTGCTAATACCAACAGTCTGAGCTAGAGAGAGCGTTCTTCGCTTGTTTAGCACCAGATCCAGCCTTGACTGACTGGGAGTGGCAACATTAAGTTTACTTCCCAGCCTGTCCCTGTGGCGGTTGACAAATAATAAATCCGCCTCACTTACTGCCAACAAGGCCACATTCTTGTAGTTAGCAGCTAAATCTGTAAGCTGAGTCACCAGCTTACTCTCTTCAATCTCTCGAACGATTGGAACATTGCAGTATCTGGAAGCAAACCCAATACTATTACTATCATTCCCAATACCAATGGTAGTAAAGCCGTGTGCCGCAAGGTCACGCAATACAGCCACCCCTATCGGAGAATCAACGCCTAAAACGATAACCGTGGCTGACAAGCAGATCACCCCTTTTAATTACTTTAATTAGAACCTGTCATTAATGAAATTTTGCGTGGCCCTTAAAAAAGACCTATATGGATCAACGGCAAAAGCAAGTGGAGGCTGCTCATTAAAGTTTTTGAGCATAGCCAAGTCTTTAAAGGTAACCGTTTCATATTTATCAGTATTTTCAGAAAGAAAACGGCATAACACCTCAAAACGTTTTTGAACCACTCGATTAGCCCGGAGTGAACTATATCTAAAATCACTTTTTTTGATAAATTCAAATGGGTGTGTGGTGATTACAATAATATTCTCGTCAGAAGCGCGCGCGCACTGTTCAAGCAAGAAAATCAACTCACTCTCCGAACAGGCTGTAACTTGTATAGGGCGATATTGACCTTTCCCAATTGGCCCCTTATCAATATACGATGTAGCTGGAACCTCCAAGATACCCTCAATATCATGCACCCCTCCAGAAAGATTTAGGAAATCATCATCATAGCTAGAGTATCCAATACAAATATTTGAGGATAGCTTTAGCCCTGCTGAAGACATTGAACTATAAACACTTCTTGAGCATGAAAAACAACCAGTTCGCATGGCTACCGGGTAATCCCCGGTCCATTGTTCGATCTGTTGGCAGCCGGTTTCTATAAGTGCTGCGTATTCCTCACAATCCTGATCAGAAACATTGTCATTATATGCCCTGGTGTTGAGCACACCCCCCGAAAAATTCTGCCAGACAGGATGAATATGCAGCTGAACATCCTGAGAGTCCTCCAAGAGGTAATCGACATAAACTCCCATTGGTTTGGAGCCAAAATATCCGACATGAGCAGTTTCAACGAAAAACGTAGCTTTTAAATCAAAACGCTTCAAAACCCTGAGGATAAAACCCAACCCTTCACTCTTTGAATTAATCTCACCCCAGACAGGCTCGTGTATAAGTGGCTGGAATGTAGCACCCTCAATGAGGGCCCCCGCAATACTCGGCTCAGTATCAACTGTTAAAACTACCCTGGTTCTGCTCATAGGCTAATGCCTCACTTTAGTTGCTGATGAGGAAATAGCAGATAGGTTGTAAATACCCAACCTGCGCCTGCGAAAAGTACCGTAAACGAGCAGAGATACAAGTGAGAGCACTGTCAAACCAGCGCCCACTCTTTCAACAGGTGTACTTCTCCAAACAAGCTTTAAGGCATGCTCGCCAGGGGGCAAGGCAACTGATATCAGGCCTGTTGGGCGATCAATCTCTATAGGAAACTCATTACCCTCATTTTCAAGAGACCATGCAGGAAAATAAAACACGGGCAATAAGATTGTCGTCTGATCAGTAATCAAGAATTTGAACACATACCCGGAATCCATTCTTTCGGGCAGCTTACATAAAGCTTTTAGCTCTCGACAGTACTCTCTATAGTCTTTCTGGGCAAATTCAATATAACCTGACTCAGCCCAGTTTAATTCGTACTCCGGAACCCCCCTGAACCCGGCTGCTGCCCTGTGTGCTTCAACACATTTATCTTTTTGTTCTTTACACTCTTCAAAGTAATTACTACTTCTAAACGCATCCTTAATATTTTTAAAACTATAGTCATCCTCAGTTACAGCCTGGGGTAACGGCGTTCCATCAATATAGTTTGATTTATATAAAGCAGCTAAACCCAAAAGGAATGACGCACTAAAAGCGCAGCAAAAAACCAGCTGCCACAGCCTTCTTTCCTTTTTAATAGCATCCACGAACAATAACCCGCTGACAAACACGACTGTTGTATACAGGACCGAAGTGAAACGATACGGCAGATTTATTTGACTAATGGGGTTGGGGAAAGTCCAAACAGGGTAGGACAACTCTGAAGCAAAAAATATTGCTGCGGCTGACGCAAATAACGCACCAAATAGCGGACTCTTACGGTTACCAAACCCGCCTCTATATTTCAGTACATAAATTAATGAAACCGTAAAAAAAGCCAGCGCAGGCAGAGGAACAGGCCATTGCATGGATATCCACTGAGCTTCCCCCCCTAAAAGAGTAAATACTGGCCATGCAAATGATTGCGTTCTGTATTCACCTACCCACGCCCCCGAATTAATAGAGTCAAGGTAGTACAGGGCTGGCAAAAGATAAACCCCGCTCAATGCAAGCCCTGTAACAACCGTAATACCCCAACCCATTAGAGTATCGAATACAAACTTTTTATTGCTATGAAGAGCAACTGAAAGGCAATAAAACGAGTAGCAAATAAGATTAACCAAAGCACTGATAATATGCGAGCTCACCGCTAAAGCAATAGCTATAGCAGCCCAGAAATTAAAATATGACTTTTCTTCAAAATTGCTTCTAGTCAGCGCCCAAAATAGTACGCCGTGAGAGAAGTATGCCGTACCTGCCCAAGCAAACCCTTGAAACTTATAGTGCAGCATAACCAAGAACGGATTCAACAGCGCAGCCAGAGCAATAATCAACGAAAAATTCAGGTTGACGTACTTTCTCGAAGCTAAAAAAACAAACCAGGCGAAACCAAAGTTTGCAAAAACTTCGACCCACTGCATAGAAACCCAGGTTGATAGCCCTAGAGTTTTAAACAGTGATACCAAATAATAATGAAGTGGTGAATATGTAATAAAGACAGGCTCACCCAATCCGTATCGTCCGTGAAATATCCAGCGAGGGTATAAGTCACCATTAAAAAGATTAGAGGCGAACTCTTTACTCCAATTATAATGGAGGAAGAAATCGTAATTTAAGTCACCGACATGGCTATATAGGTGAGGAAAATTTAGGATTAGAGATGCTATAAAAAGAAAGATTAAAGGAACAACAGACTCAGCCCTCATTTCTTCTTATCCCTTTTTTTCTTTACTATCGCAATTGGTCGTGATTTTTGCTCATCAAAAATTTTTGCGATGTAGATAGACATAACTCCCAGCGAAAACAGTATTATCCCACTCAATAGTATCTGCAAAGAAATCACGGTCGTAAATCCATCTATTGCAGATCCAGTAAAGTAGTTCAATAGTGTTTGCAAAAGCAGAACTACGCCAAGCAATGCAACCGCAAACCCGGTGTAAGCAATAAAAACCAGCGGCCAAGAAGAAAAAGAAATGATATTTTTAACAGAGTATCGAATCAGGTCGGTAATATGCCATTTTGAGGTTCCTGCCACTCTTTCCTGCACATCAAACTCAATATCGACACTTTTAAATCCAACCCAAGCCACTAATCCACGAAAAAAGCGGTTCCTTTCTCTAAACCCCGAAAGAGCGGTTACTACCTGCCGGTCTAAAAGTTTGTAATCGCTTGCGCCTGAATAATCCATACCAACCGACCGAGTCATGATCAAATTGAAACTTTTCGCACAAAAACGATATAAACCCGACTCTTCTCCCCTATCCTTTTTTACAGCATTCACTACATCAAAACCCTGCTTCCACATAGCATACATATCTACTATCAGTTCAGGAGGGTGCTGCAGATCAGCATCAATAATAACGACACAGTCTCCAGAGGCCAGGTCCAAGCCAACACTCATTGCCGCTTCCTTGCCATAGTTTCTTGACAGGCTTACCGACATTACAGCAGGGTGATCTGAAGAAATCTCATCAAGAATAGATTCCGTATTGTCTCTGGAGCCATCATTAACAAAAATCATCTCATATGAAATCTGCATACCGTCTAGAATAGACTTTAGCTTTTCAAACGCTTCATGAAGCGTTTCCTCCTCATTATAGGAAGGTATTACAACTGACAGTTCCACAACCTAACTCCTTTTAATAATTCAAAGCCAAGCTTTTCTTTCTATTGAATCGCCAGGCTCTAGTGATCATCCACTAAGATATTAATCACAGTCTTTCGGCTTTAAAAACAAAAAATTTCGACACCACATACGTAAAAACGACTATACAGAAATCTGTAGTGAAACGTGCCATGAATTCATTCAACATCGCCGAATCAACCAATAGAAATAGCAAACTAGTGGACAGTAATATATTCAAGATCAGCAGCAGAACATACCTTATAAACTGGTTAGTCATATTGTGTTTGTAGCTTGTTTTGAAAGTCCAGTTCCTATGGAGAACGAACCCAAGGACTGCTCCACCCAGCCTGCCGACTATGTTCCCAGCCACAAACAAACCTGAATCCATCATTACGAAAGATGAATATAACAGTAAATCAAAGGCATAGATAACCACGCCTACGAGGATATACTTCCAGCCTTCGAGAAACATTCTACAACTGCCCCTGCTAAAATTTAGAATTAAAAGCTTTTATATATAGCGCTACGAGATCAGGATTTAACCCACGCTATCGTTTCCTCTGCGACCTTATCGCGCCAGACTTGCCTTGAAAAAGTATGATCGGAGTCAATCAGATCAACGCGATGAAATCGCTCGTTATTCAGTAATGCACCAAGTGGTTTTGAGTCGACAACAACATCCTTAAATTCAGCTGCCATCAAATCATTACCACTGAAAACCAGTAAGGTCTTGCCTTTAAATGCACTCAGACCAGCGCAAACTCTATCAGCCAGGGAATCCGTTGCAGAATAATTAATTGAGCTCTTTGGAGAGGCCGACAAATCCACTTGATCATCAGTAGCGCCACCTGACTTTGCCCTGCGTAAATTTTCCAGTAAAGCACCAAGGGATTTGACAACTTGCAAATCGCCCCTTAAAGCCTTCTGCCAAAAGGCTCTGCTGAACAATCGTTGAACATAGTAATGCTTGATAAAGGCTTTGGCCTCGCCCTGCTCACTTCTCACCCAGGGGTTTAACAGCACCAACCCGCTAACCCTGGAATCATGTTGGGCATAAAAACTACAGGCCGTTGCGGCATCACACAAGCCCCACAACACAACATCCGATATACCAGGAATCTGCTGTTGAAACTGATCGATAGCCGCCTTGATATCTTCACTGATGCCTTCAAAGCCAACAAATTCGCCCGTACTATCGCCCATCCCTCTGTAATCAAAACGCAATACGGGAATACCCGCCTTCGCCAAAGCTCGAGCCAGCAGTACAAACTGGCGATGGCTGCCAACACGATACTGAGGGCCGCCGACAACAAGCACCACACCTTTTATCGCGGGAACCGCTGTATGATGGATAATTCCCACCAGCCTGGCGCCATTACATTCAAAAACAACCGCTTGTTCAGCATGTTCTGGATGCGCATCGGAAACATTATGGTTATTTTCAGCTAACCCCACCTGACTTCCTTCGGGTACAGATCCGATGGCGGTTTTAGTGGCATCCAGTAGCACTGGCGCCATAGCGATTTCCTGTGTTGCCCAGAATGGTTCACCTTCCACCGAGTGGTCGCGAACCACTACTCCCCTGCTATGCCAGTCTTCAACCAGCCTACGAGCAACAGGCGTGAGTCCTTTGTCTGAAGAGCTGGCCACTTCATACCAGTCGCATTCAACAGCATCGATCATCACGCGATCAGACATTTGCAAATCATCAAACTCTGACACCAATTCAGCACTTAACGTATAACCGGCAACTTCCAGCCTACCCTGCTCTTCCAAAAGCTTACGCAATTCAGCTACAGTCTCTTTTTTACCGGACATCATTGCTGCCGCGACTCGCAGCCGCAAGAATTGAGTGATAAATTGCTTACCTCTCAATACCGGCTGCCAGAAAATAACCCGCTGTATTTTTTGCTGTTCTGGTTCGCCGAGTGAGTTTATCAACTCGGGCACCAGCAAACACCCTGTGCGCAGCCCCCACAGACAAATAGAACTTGCCCCCTGCCCTACTATCCATTGAGCCAGGAACTTGAGGTCTTCAAGCCATCTGGAATTTCCACCGTGGGCCTACGGAACGGGAGCGGTTGTACAGGGACACTCATCGCTCCTCAGGTGGTCTTGACGGCGGCTCATTGTCTGTGTTCGGACGTTTCCACATGCAGTAACACAAGGTTTATGCCCAGCGCAGTCACCGTAGCGGTGAATACGTTGGATGTATCCGCAGGGACATCCTTCGATGTGACCAAAGTAGTAGTGCACGAAGACTTCCACGGACCAGCGGACTGGAGCGATATTCATGACATTGGGCTGGTTCTCCTATCGCGACCTGTGACTGAAATTCCGTCGGCAAAGATCCCAACAGTTGCTGAGTTCGATGCAACCGTTCAGCAAGGTACGATGCTCCGTGTTGCAGGCTACGGTGTTAGAGACCTAGCCAACAATAACAGTGGGCTTCTCTCGACGGCCTCAATCCCGTTCATTGAGCGAAGTGATCTTGAGTTCTACGCCGGTCTTCGGTCAAATACCGGCGAGGCACCTTCGCCTTGCATGGGAGACTCTGGCGGGCCGCTCTACATGTCTTCTCCAAATGGCGAAAAAGTTGCCGGTGTGATTTCTCGATCACTCCAGGGAGGGGCCATTTGCGGCGACGGCGGCATTGGAACGTTCGTTCCCGGGTATCTCGGCTGGATCACAGCAAATTCTGACGGGCTGTTTCAACCCGGAGAAGACGTTCCAAGCCCATCTACCGGGGGGGCTCCTGCTGCGACCGGGGGGGCTCCTGCTGCGACCGGGGGGGCTCCTGCTGCGACCGGGGGGGCTCCTGCTGCGACTGGAGGAGCGACCGCCGGAGCCGCTAACGACGACAGTGGTGGTGATGCTGATGAAAATGGTGGGTGTTCATGCTCACAGGCCGTGTCCAAGGGGGGACGATCCTCTTCAGGTTGGACCGCTACTCTAGGCTTGCTAGCGTTGGGACTTCTGAGACGCCGTCAGCTTGCTTCGTAGTCGCCCTCCAGGCTGCGAGAATTTCTCGGCTTGTCGCTGACGATGGCGGCGATAGCTTGCAGGAGCTCAGGGTCACCGGCTCGACACTGCGGGTCACGAGCGATGGCTTTTGAGGTCACCGATTTCCTGTCGACGCTCAGGGCTCTCGCAATGTGACTCACTTTCCACCGCCTTTCTTGGGCAACTTGGCGGGCGAGATGAGTTTTTTTTTCGCGAGCGATGCGAACGGCTTCGGTGAGGATTTCGTTGTCGAGCGTTTTGCGGCCAAGCGCGCGCTCCAGCTCCTTGATGCGAGCCTCTGCTTGACGCAGCTTGCTCACCGGCACGACTTCTTCCCCCGACTCCAACCCCTTTTCTTCCCCGTCTGACATGGCTCTGCGCCATTGGAACAGCATGCTCGCCTGCAGCCCATGCTCGCGAGCAATTGAGGAGATAGACGCTCCGGGAGCCTCCGCCGCGAGAAGCAGCGCGCGCTTCTGCTCAAGCGTGAAGCGCCTCCTTTTTCCCGGCTGCGCCGCCTTGAATGTGATCGTTTCTGACATCGGACTTTCCTTTCTGAAGATGTCCAGTCGAAACGGGATTCCCCACCAGTCGTCAAAGAATTTCTGTGGAAAACTTGAGAGGATCAAAACTCTCGCCCCGCCGCAACAACGCCGTGAGCACGCGTAACAATCGATCCGCTACGCCCCGCAATGCTCGACCATGTGGGTGCCCCTTGGAGCGCAGTCGAGCATAGTGCGCCTTAATTCCGGCGTTGTATTGCATTCCGCATCTAGCCCAGTGGTACACCCCTAAGCGCAGCCTCGCGTTGCAGGAGCGTCGCATCGAAACCAACGTGGCCTTACCGCTCCTCTTGGTGACCGGTGCGACCCCGGCGAGAGCCCGAAGACGCTTATAATCGCGTTGCTCAATGCTTTGCCAGGCTTCTGACAACAAGGATGCTTCGACCAGAGAACCGACCCCCGGTAGAGACAGAACGATCTCCACGTCGTGATTGTCGCGAGCCAGTTGCAACAAGATTCCATCGAGTGCTTTGCGACACTCGCGACGTTGACTGCGAACAACACGAAGGCGCTCCACGAGAAGTTTGATGTGCAGTCGGCAGGACTCCGCTACTCCCGGTGCAACTTGAAGTCGTGGAGATGAAAGCAGCGATAAAAGCTCTTCGACACAATACTTCCGCACCTGACCCCTCTTAAGCGTAAGTGCTCGCCCGCTCACGTCTTGATTCCCGCCGCGTCTTGAGCGGCCGCCTTCAAGCGACTTCGTGCGGGAG
>WURV02212077.1:0-10947 GCA_011762755.2 Epimenia babai
CGTCGGTTACAACACTGCGTCCGTCCTTACTTTTAACGAGTCCATCATACAGGTAATATATATTTTTACTGCCCAAAATTTTCAATTTTTATCGACCCGCCTATAAGACGAGGGGTAGACTTTGAGGATTGAAATTTTGTCTTTACAAACCGTCTTATAGGCGAGTATATACGGTAACTGGATTGGGAAAATCTAATGTGATAAATTTTGTTGATAACGTAATACTGATGTAGTGCCGACTGCTCTCTAAAGACAACTATCTGGGCTGTGAAAATGTAATGTGACAAATTTTTGTTGAAAATGCGATATCGCTGTAGTGAGTAGGGAGGGAGGGGGAGGCTGAAAAGAAGTTTCTAACATAGCCACTCTTGTTCCACTTAATTTGTTTATTTGTTTATCCGTATTTTTGCTCTTTAGTGCTTTAGTGTTTTTAGAGTTTAGTGTTGTACGACTCCATATCAGTAATACTATGGACGCTCCATCCCACACCCGTATTGTTTGTACATGGCCAGTTCGCGTCTCATGTCAATTACGCGTAGCTTACGTACAGCGAAACCCCGATTATGCGATCGCCGTTTATTTACCGAATAGAATTTCTAACACGACGCAATTCGTTAATTTTTTCGGCGAATAGGCAGATAAATAACTTGATCGCGGTACTCACGGTGAAATAACGGCGAAGCCGATACCAGGTAGTTGAAATGAGAGCATCTTCGTTTCACTGCTGCGCCGTCACGTGTCGCGTAAGGCATAATAACTTGTCCGTTCCATTCATATCCTCAATCATCGCCAGTTATAGATGCAATCGTCTACTGGTTCTACAGGACTTTACATTTCACCGTGTTCTGCTGGGTGTTAAACGCCGAATTGAGCGAGGGCGTGTCTGCCTTCGTAGCTCAGTTGGGTACGGTCACCGGATTATTGGCAGGTCGTACGTTCGTGTCCTACCAAAAGCCAAATTTCTTCTGTTTTTTTTTCTTTTTACTTCCATATACACTGTAAGACACAATCATCAGATATATCACTATACAATCAGATATATCATAATTATTATTACCATAGATATCGGACTATCATCAGTATATCACATTATAATCAGATATATCAATTTTCGGATATATCACGTCGTGCCCAAGGTTGGTTCTAATGTATATTGAAAATTTTCTCGGGGCATTAATCTTCAGTGAAATTTTTTATTTTATAATTGAATAGTAAAATAAAGGCAGCCTTAGATGTTATGTATATTTATATTTGTATATTGCTGTCTATGTCTAATATATATTCATAAGGTATACATCAGACATACCTTTCGATTTTCTCTTGGGATTCTTTTATTTGATTATTTTTAAATTATATTTCTTCTACATGCTAACCTTATCTAGTGGGTCCCAATATTTTTTCTGTTAGTGATCCGACATTGGCACCTTAGTGACCTCATCCTAGTGCACCGTTCATTCTAAAAGTGATAAGTTTAAGGCTAGAGAATCGTAATTGTACGATTCAAGGATAAAGCAGTAATACACGATTCTCCCAACAAGCATCTGCGTCCTAAATTCACGACCTAAATTCACGACTCGACGACGTACTTGATGGCACATGCCCCAGTTATTAGGAACTGCTGAACCAATATATCCCGTGGTATCTAGCGTTTTATTATTATTTCAGTTATGTAAACAATAAAGAGGGTAGCCTATCATATGAGGGTAATTGGAATTTTATAACTGGTGTATTGAAACAGTCCAGTACTGCTCCTGACTGTTTAACAAAATACACACCAGCGGGTAAGTTTGCTCAGTCTATAATTATTGTAATAATAATTAAATAATGAGAACGTATTCCTGTTATGAAAATCCTCTCGATGTAATGTTCCCCCCCACAAGGCTTGGGGGTTCCCATTTGCTCAGTTGCTAGTGTATGTGAAATACACTTTACGTAGTCGCACAAGCTTGCATATATGAATATTCTTTGTCAAGTGTACTGAGATGTGTACTGCACAAAGTGTACTGAGATGTATATTGCACGAAGTGTACTAATTGTACTCCACCAAGTGTGTACTGAGATGTATACTTCGTAAAGTGTACATAATATGTAATAACTTATCCAATAACTTATGTAATAAATAATGTAATAACTTATGTAATAGTATATGTAATAACTAATGTAATAAATTATGTAATAACTAATGTAATAACTTACGTAATAACTAATGTAATAAATTATGTAATAACTTACGGAATAACTTATGTAATAACTAATGTAATAACTAATGTAACAAATAATGTGATAACTAATGTAATAACTTATGTAATAACTAATGAAATAACTAATGTAATAACTAATGTAATAACTAATGAAATAACTAATGTAATAACTTATGTAATAACTAATGTAATAACTAATGTAACAAATAATGTGATAACTAATGTAATAACTAATGTAATAACTTATGTAATAACTAATGAAATAACTAATGTAATAACTAATGTAATAACTAATGTAATAATTAATGTTATAACTAATGTAATAACTAATGTAATAACTAATGTAATAACTAATGTAATAACTAATGTAACAACTAATGTAACAACTAATGTAACAACTAATGTAATAACTAATGTAATAACTAATGTAATAACTAATGTAATACCTAATGTAATAACTAATGTAATAACTAATGTAATAACTAATGTAATAACTAATGTAATAACTAATGTAACAACTAATGTAATAACTAATGTAATGATTAGTGTAATATGTTGCATGTTGAGGTCTCTTACTAGTATACGCTTTAATACACGATTCAAATTATAAGTTATATATAATAAAGCAAAAATCCAGTATAAAAATTCAGCATAAACGTATGTTCATGTCGATATATATATAATATCGATATAAACGATTATGTGAAGTTACCTGATGTAGATCAGTGTAAAAAATGGCGGACATCGCGGGAGAAAATAGTTGGCAAACAAACACGGATCAGGAATAAAAGTACAGTAAAGAGTACAATGTGTCAATGTGAAGTGATTAAGACAAATGGTGAGTAAGCTCGGCCCATCCTATATGTCTAGAAGTTCTAGACTCTACTCTACATCATCATACCCAGACTCTGTATCACACTTCTATCAAGGGGTGAGTCACCCTATTGAGCCCGGAGCGGTTGTATTGTGCATAAACTATAACCAGATGTACTGTATATAAAATGTACCAGCCCTTCAGCAAGCAGGAGTACGGGCCACTGGTGTTAGCCAGGGTATTGTATTACAAAGCTAAGATGCAGTGGTGATTGGTGAAGTCTGAAGTCTGTAGACTAGTGCCTGAGATAGTGTTATCTTCATTCCTTTATATAGACCAGTGAACGCATGGTGTAGTGTATAGCGTTATACCTACAATAATATTGGTTTATTCTTATTGTATAATACAAGATATGGCCTGCGTAGTGTATAATCTAGTACCAGTATTACTGTGATATTGTTATAATGGTAATTGTTCTGACTAGTGTTAATGTGGCATTTCGTTGTCTTTACTCTGTTTAATCAAAGTGTAGTGTATCTTTTTATTTATGTGTATCGTCGTTTTATCTCTATCTATGTACGTCAGGTCTAGTGCATAATCCGCTGGTCGACAAACTATTTTTTATCAGGCGCAGGTTGTTATAGTTACGGATTTTCGTACGAAACGGTGGAAAGTTCAAGTGGATTAGATGAAGTGATGAGGTGATGATTACTCTTTTGTGTTCGTGATAACTTCCGGTGATAGCAGCACGAGTTGTTGATGGCGCCGATCACTGGTGTAATCTGTATATCCATAAATACGAATGTAAATAATATAAAATGTGATAAAAATGTGATAATAATGTGATAATTTTGGTGGTTATAATATAATAATAATGTGATGATAATGTGATTAGAATTAGAATGCGATCAGAATGTGATCATTTATCTGCATATGACAATTTCGATTCGTTCGACCAAAGCCGAAAATCGCTTTTTTTGCTTTTTACATTTTTTGGGAGGGTTCTCGGGTGTGTTCTAGTTACGCGTCCCATCCCGGTTGTATCCAGGGACGGGTCCGCATCACCCGTGTTTAGTCGTCGTAATCGTGTGATGTGGCAGCGTGATGTTCAATAATGATAGGGAAGACTCGTCTAGAATCTCCAACGTTGCATCCTTGCGTTGTATCTCGGTCGATTAACTGGAAAAATCAGGCATTGAGACTGACCTTGCTGGTTCCTGGCGGTTATGACGCGTCGTTACACGATGGCTGTTTTAGGTTGCGTCTTCAGTCAGTCGTCAGTGTCTATATGCGCCCCCCCCCCCACTCATTCACTAATCATCTCCTCTTTATGTCTTTTTGCTATGGATTAAGAAAAAAATTGATTACTTGAGAATATCTGATTAATTATTTGTCCTTTTTTCGGTATAACAGTTTTCTACCATGCCATTTGTGACCAGTCTGTACAGAACTCTAAACTCAGGTGCCATTATTCGATACATGTAATGAATACTGTCTGAAGAGTATGTTGGATATTTATCACGCAGCTCTGGTGTCGGATGCTCGTTGTTCTTTTTGAACCCAATACCCATAGTCTTTGTGTGCTGCATCCAAACACATGTTTGGTATGCGGGTGGTCAAGTCACGAGTACGCTAGACTCGTTACTGAAAGATCGCAGGTTGAAAATGTCCACTGGTTGGCTTTTCTCCGACGATCCTCAGCAAATCATCTCTCCCCGATTGCTGGAATTAGACCCATCTCGAAAATGGGTAGATGTTCGATGTCTATGATGGGTGATATGCGGGTGTCAAAGGTGTTGTACCTGCACTGTGTAGCCACCAGAAACCTTCATTGTAAACCGCATTCAAGAGTTTTTATTGGCCGATAGTTGCAGTCAATAAATGTTGCGCTTTACCTCTCTGTTCCAACATCATCACGTTTGACGACGATTAACAAAGCTGTCATCGTTATCATCATCTTAATCATCATCTGGGTAGGAGTTAAGCGCAGTGTACCGGGAGTAACACTGCGTCTGATCCGATTTCGCTGCGTCACATCTTCGTATGTATCTGTCGAGCATCGGACGCCACTATAAATTAACAACTCACTCTAGAGGCTCTTAACCAGTATTGCTTCAACGACTCATAACCACCGCAGGAACTGCTTCCTACGTAATAGCCAACACCCATCATAAACAATCTACCTACAACACTCCCTCAGTATTACCGGCATACCACGCGCGGAATGAAACACTGAAACAGACAACTATATTAATATCACCACGTAGTCATTCGGTCCTAGCAGCATTTCGTTCCCGCCCGAAGCCAGCAATGTTTAGTTGTTAACACGTTAGTAATACACTGTATTCACCTACAGATACGACTGATCGAGCATATATCGCCCCGTGCATTCTACCACATTGCCGCGGTTTTTTATACGTTTAATATCTCGCGCGAAGGTACACGATGCTATTTTCATTTTTCGCGTTAGTTCGCGTGCATCCCCGTACGAAATGATATCTCGCGAAAACGCGCTACGGGACTTCCATCGGTCGTTGATATTTTCGGTAGTAATCGCGAAGATAGCGGATAGCAAATCGAGAAATCGAATTTATGTAGATTTTATTGTACGGAGCTCGACTCGCAAATTTTTAGAGATTGAGTGTATTTTACGTAGCGTTTTTTTTTTATCTTGTATCGATGAATACGTTTGCAGGCGAATTTGATGGCAGTTTTTTTTTCCGTCGGAGTGCTGTTGACCTCGAATTTGGCCCAAATTTAGATTAACACGCTTTTCTGGCGACTGGTTCGGTGATGGGTATTAGTAAGGGTATTAGTTTCGGAGCAATCAAGATAGCGTTTAACGGCTGAATTTCCAAAGGGTTTCTGGACGCCGTCTCCGCCGTGTATCTAGACTGTAACGCAGATATTGGGATATTACAGTTTGCTGTCTAAATACGGCCCATTTCTTGAAAAACTGCAGTTTTCAGCCAATTTTTATTCTATGGCTAGTCACTACCCTTTGTCAGTTAATGTTAGCTGGTGTGGACATTTCAGTTTTTCACCCTAACTTATTAGGTTATTCAGATGTTCCACCCGGCCTTCGGGTCCACTGATTGCATTCACTCCGTTACCACCCTGCAAGTCTAATAGCTTCAATGAGTATTTATTCCATTTTATAACGATAACTAAATTCTAAAAGTAGACGGCATGAAATAACTGTTATATGAAATATGTATTGAAATGAATTGAAATATATTTGATTCGAAGGGCACTAAAAGCATTGCAGTCGAAAACACTCATGTCAAAAATTCATTACATTGGATGACATGTACTGGCCACAGTTTTGGCTTAATTCCCTTACTGCTGATAGAGGGATGTTCAATCCGAAGTTCAATGTCGAAGCATAGATGGGTAATTAATCTTTTTACGCGTTATTTGTAAATGCCTCTGAAATAAAAAGCCCCTAAAATTGCTCGTCGGTAAACACTCACTGATTGGTCGTTGGACCCATCACCCGCATCGTTCATCAGAAGCAAACAACACCGGATATATTTACTTAGCCATTTTTTATGACAGCCAGGCCACTTTTGTCGCGAATTAGCAAAATTAATTGTTGCCTAGAACCGCTAAAAATTCAGCTATTTTTCGATCTGTTCGGATTGCAGTTGGCTCCGTAGGGTCGCCATTTTTGTACTTGTTTCGTCGCGAAGGAACCGCATTGGTTCGGATAGTTGACAGTTGAGAATATCATCGTATGGATATTGCATATATATCTTTCTGGTATTAAGAATTTTTATTCGAGTACCGTTCATTACTATTAGTGTTTGCCGTGGTTTTAGTTAGAATGTCGTAATGCGTAGTACTCATCCGTATATGGTACAGCTTCAGAGAGATATCACATTAAGGGGTATATTCTACTAACAGGAAAAGATCACCACTGATCAGTAAGAGACGGTTCTGTGGTCGTTTTAATAACATAAATATTGTGTTAAAAGGTGTGATATACCGGAATATTCTATCGATAGGTATAATATTTAACTATAAATAGATATATAATAAGAGTGCTGTGTTTTTCTCTCTCTCTCTCTCTATATATATATATATATATATATATATATATGTAGTAATTATTTTATTTATGAAATAATTCTATTTGTTTCTTCAACAGAATTATTGATATAAATATACCCCAAATTACAGTTGCTAAACATAATTTGTGCATGGGTACGTAAACTGCATAATTGTTTTTCTGGAGTGAAATCGTATAAAATGTGAAGGAACGTACAAACTCCGCACGTATTCAATTTGAGAAACTTTGCCCCTGAGGACGTTGGCAAGTCAAGGTTAAAGTTAAGTCAAGGACACAAAAACAATGAGTGATAACGTGAGTCTCACCCGGATCCCGCCTCCCCCGCCGGAGAAACCGGATAAATCGCGGCTCCTGCGAAGTAATTTCCGCCGCAATATTGACGGCGCGGCGAAAACCGACAGCGGGGGGAGCGTGGCGAGCGTGGCGTCTAGCACGGGGTCGGAGAGCGAGGTGCACAGCCCCACTCACGACGCGGACGTTTGGGACGGCGACGCTGCGAAAAACGTCGGCGCGTCTGCCATCGTTGAGAAGCCGCACGCTTCGGTTTATTCCGGGTCATCGTCGGTCGCCGATACACTCATCAAGGATTTCCCGAAACCCGGTGTCGTAAGTAGCATTGTCTCTTTTGCGTTTCTTCTGCATTAGTCACTTGTGTCGGTTATTTCTCTCTCGATTTCGACTCCCTTCCGGTGCATTCAGTTTTGTTTGTACGCATGTTTTGAGACAGAAGACAAATAGCCGATACACTCATCAAGGATTTCCCGAAACCCGGCGTTGTAAGTAGCGCTGTCTCTTTTGCGTTTCTTCTGCGTTAGTCACTTGTGTCGGTTATTTCTCTCTCAATTTCGACTCCTATTCGGTGCATTCAGTTTTGTTTGTACGCATGTTTTGAGACAGAAGACAAATAGAATTGTAACGTCTTTTCAACGAAGGTTAAGACGAACGCGACTTTTTGTTTATCACGTATACTCCATCGCGTGTTTTCTTGTAGGTGTAGCAAAGACGATATACGAAAACTCGCTTTATATATCTTTTCATTTATTCGTAGAAAGGTTGTTGATAAGTCCATAACAGCAGCCCATATGTAGGTAGACTTGCTGGGGAAACCTGGGTCAGGTGGCGTTGTGGTTAGAGCGTTGGATCCAGGGGTCCCTGGTTCAAATCCCGCTCTCACCAGTATACTAACTGTGGCGTTTTTCGGGCTGAAAACGCCTTAAACCCCATTGCCTATGGAAGTCTGAGTAGCCCCCTACTATGTGGTTCTGTTGGGGCTTTTTCCCTCTGACATTTGCTGTGCTTCAGATGCTCTATATGTGCTCTTTATGTCGCTTACCTCCCCGCTATATTATCTCATTGTAAATAAACATGGACCTATCGTTGACTTAGTGGAGTGTGCAACATACGTAGTTCATATGTAGACATCTGGAACCAGTGGCGTGAATGGAAAAAGCTCAATTGTCTGCCCAGACTCGGTGGGTTTTTCACACTAGGTGTTTTTCCCCTACCCCTTATATAAGTGAGGCTAATCAGATTGTCGTGTTAACCACATTAATAGACGAGCTTTGTATAAGGGTCCACGATGGCCTATCACAACTATTTATTCGGTAATCAGCCTATAAATACATACATACTGGGGAAGCAGTTAGACAAGTGGCAGAGCCACATGGCTGGTAGCTGTCACCGACGTTTTCTGATCGATGGCAAAAAAAACATCGTAATGGGGAAACAGTAAACGAATGATATACTAGGGGCACTATCAATGTTATCAATACAGGGGTAGCGGTTAGTCGAGTGGTAGGAGCATCAGACTCGTAACAGAAAGGTCGCTCGTGTGGATCCACCCACCGGTTTACTTTTCTGCGATGATCCTGAACGAGTGATCGATCCCCATTACCGGAGTTTTCTCTTAAATCGGTCGATGTTTGATATCATCTTCGACGGTGTCGCAGGTGTTGTATCTGTACTAAATATAGCTACCATAACATTCAGTGTAAACCGCATCCGAGAGTCTTTATTGGCTGATCCGTGTGGTATAAAAATCTTATACTTCACCTTTTACCTTTTCCTCAACCCTAATTGGCCCTTCCCAACGCTTGTCTGGAGCGTGGTTAGTGGAACATCATTGAATATGGTCGGCCATATCTGTGGGGTGTGGGTGGGGGGAGATCCTAATACATATAAACTACAGAAAACTGAGCAGACAGCTACCTTACTGTCGTCCATTCATTCATAGTACGCACGCCGCCTTTTCCTCGTTTTGCTTGAAATGTTTGGGTTTTTATCGTTCGTAAAGGAGTCAGTCTGTGTAAATATTCAGCTGCTTTTGCCTTTCGGCATCCCATCAGACATCCACATTTATAGATACAGGAGGTATCACACTGGAACGCAGGTATACAGTCAGCCAGGCAGTCAATCATAATACAGTTACCATGGTAATTGTTGTGTAGACCATCCCTGCCCATCGACAGATGGCCAGTTAACACGGCAAATAGATTAGCCTCAAAATTACCTGGACAACCAGATTCGAACGTGTAGCCAGTGTATTAAACCAGCATATTACCCAAGCATTCCAGGCACAAGATGTACACCATGTACACTAGTTAACCGCCGTTATTCCCTGTTTATAACCCAGTATTTTCACTCTTTTTCTAAAATGGCCCCAGAATGGCTACCTAATTTGTAAACTATCTGCGAATAGCTATTTCGACAGTACCGAGACTACTGAACGTACTGACTCGCATACCTCGAGATAGACTGAATATTCTAGAATATTCTATTTTTTTCTGCCATAATTCCCCGTGTATAACCCAGTATTTTCTCTCCTTTCTCTAAAATGGCCCCCAGAATGGCTACCTAATTTGTAATCTATCTGCTGAATACCTATTTGTATACATGTGTATTTATATTTCTAGATTCTAAAGAACATAGTGTATCGTAGTCTACTGCTTGTATGAATTATTGTAAAGTGTCTTCTGTCGTACTTCAGTGTTACAAAGGAGCACTATAAAATATATGTATTATTATTATTATTATACCTATTTCAACAGTACTGGCCTTACTGACTGTACTGACTCGACATACCTCGAAATAGACCAAATATTCTAGAATATTCTATTTCTTCTCAAAGCTGCTGCGAAACGCAACATTCAAACTTAGTAACGCCCAAAGATTACATCACTACATGATACATTCAAGGTCAATTAAACCCGATTATCATAATCGACTATTACGTAATTGATATCAATATATGATGAGTCTGATGCATAAAAATCATTTTGGGTTTGTCGAGTACATGCCTACCCCCCACCCTTTCTCCCCCTCCCCCTTGTATCTCATTAGCGTACGCCGTACAGCTTAAACTGCTTAATAAACGATTTAAATAATGAGTCATGAAATAATAGAGTAATGATACAGCATAGTTAAACAAACAGTTACAACAATACGGTATAATAATACATTACGATAGCAGATGCACGCGATATACACGCCACACGCGCCAGCACCGCTGTTATAATAGAGTCGATATATATGTCAGGCATTCCTTGGATCTCATAATTATCGTGTTTACCGAGATAACCAATCAGGTTAGTAATAGATGCCAGTTATACGGCTTTTACTTTGTCTAAAAACTAGTAAACGACCTACAATGTCGGGTGATCACCAAAGGTGCGAATAAACGCTTAGTAAAAGAGACACATTTCTACAGAACGAGCCGCACGCGCGGTCGGTGTTGGTAAACGGGCTAAGCCCGTTGTTCTGAGCATGCACCCTCGCCTTATAGCGTTTAACAACATCAGCCTGGATGTTAACTTTGACAACCCGACGCATTTGTGTTCCAAACTGTATATATAACGGGAATG
>WURV02212088.1:0-10945 GCA_011762755.2 Epimenia babai
TCCATTGCACTAGTGTATATAATTTCATTCATGTATGCCGGCTACGAGTAATTTCAGATACGAGTATTCTCATCCATGGCACTAGTGTATATAATTTCATTCATGTATGCCGGTTACGAGTAATCTCATACAAGTATTTCCTTGTAATATGCACTGTCATGCAATACTATAACTCGATTTGCCACTTCCAACGAATGAAAAATATATGATTATTAGCCTGTCCCGTATAATTGCGTGTGTCTAGGCATGATGGTAGACATGGTAAGTGATACAAAACATCACCGTAAACTATGGGAATACTTGTAGTGGCCACTACGTATGGCTCCCTATGTACGAATACACTCGTAGTCGGCAGCGAACGTGTTAATGAATTTACATTATCTAAAATATCAAATTTTTTTAATGTTCACTATCTCTCCCATTAAATAACACAGAATTGCGTTGTATATGAAGAAGAGGAAGTCATAATTGTAAAAAATGGACCAATAGAGTATTCCTTTACAAATAACGATATTCAGTTAGCTTTGTAAAGGGCCAACAATGGCGTACACAATGATTACCTAGTAATCAGCGTATTTCTAACGAACTAATTCAGACCCATGCTCATATAGCACCTATGAGCGATCTGAATATGGTAACAAATAATGACAAAAGGTATTCATCACATCTACAATTTACAGTATGTTTATGAAAATATTATCACAGTCTAACGTTAAAATAGAACACATGGTCTTTCTAAACACTGTTAAGTCTAAAAGAATTAAATCATAAAGGATAATAATCTTATTGACATTTCTCAAGATAAAACAGAATCTACTAATTAACTAAACGAACTAGCTAACAACTAACTACACGAAGAACATGTTTTGTTGATGTTCTGGCAAGCTACGAATAACTGAGCTTCCAAATTCAAGACTTGTTGATGCTGGCACAAGATAAAAAAATGAACCATCTGGTTCACACAATATTACCGTATATCTCCACAATGACGATATGAATAATCAAAGAGATTAACCATTCACAATATATCAGGTGGTTCGGTAAGTCCCAGTTCACTCCTACATGATATATAATGATAGGGTATCAACTCCAAAATTTGAATTTTTTGTTTTTATATGTAAAAGTAAGTAACTATAGGATTTTTATACTCCCTCAACCAAGCATGTGGTGGTTTACAAAAACATGAAAAACACCTTAGAATTTTATGCGCTAGTTAAAAGCAGGGCCAATATAAAAATAAAAATTCATTATGTAAATAACACAAATTCGTTCTGTAAATAGATGGACAGAGATAAATGAAACAAATGATCGCTGACGAACAATGAAATTTGTTGAATGTAGCATTATACAACCACAAGGATAACTTGGAGTACGAAGGTCGAAGACAGTAGACATTAGAACTATGCCTTCAAAAATAGGTGTGACTTTAATTTGCACTTAAAGTCGCCGAACTTCGTGTGGATCTAATATCAAGCGGGAGGTTGTTCCATAGGGAAGAACCAGCCAAAGCAAAACTACGGCGACCGGTATAGACACGTTTACATCGAACCGATTTGGCTAGACATTTATCATATGACTTCAAAGAACGATTGGGTTGATAAAAAGTTATGAGATCATTGATGTAGATAGGCGCCATGTTGTGCAATGCCAGATAAGTGAAGATCAGACATTAAAAGATGAAACAACCCAACAAGCAGTATTTTAAACACGTTGAAGCTGATTGTGTAGATATTTAGGGAGACCAATGAGAATAGAATTGCAGTAATCCAAACGAGAGACAATGAGAGTGAATAATGACATGGGCGGTGAACTGAGTGGTAAGGGGACGGATGCGACGAATGTAGGTGATGTGCATGTAACAAAGATTACAGACATTATTAACATGGTTCTCGAAAGATAACCCATTATCAAAGATGACACCAAGAACACGAGCGTGACTTATAGGTGCTATAGAAACTGAGCTGACTGTCAGGGATACGTCAACTGCGGGTAGGCTTGTGATTGATTATGAGGAATTCAGTTTTGTCGCTGTTAAATTTCAGGATATTAGACGACATTCAGAGATTGATTTTTTAAAGACAAACCAAGAGACGCTGATACAACGATGAATCACAGCAATCAGCACATATGTGACAGTCATCCGCATCGCGATGATAAGAATACGTGTGCCTGGTGATAATATCGTTTAATTAGTCTATATTCAGTGTGAAGAGGAGTGGCCCTAAAAGTGCTCTCTGTGGAACACCACATAATACCGATCGCAACGAAGAGAGCATGCCATCGACACAAACAACTTCTGAGCGTCCAGAAACATACGGCGAAAGCCTCCGGAGGGCACTGCCACGTATCCCGTACTGACATGACAAACGATCAGGAAGAATGGTGTGATCTACCGTGTCAAAGACCGCGGAAAGGTCCAGAAGCACAACTGCGACCGAAGTACGCGGCGCATCAGACATACGTGAAATGTCGTTGTGGACGCGTAGAATGTTAGTTTCAGTCGCATGGTCTTTGCGATACGCACACTGGTATTCGTCGACCAGACCATTAGAGTCGAGATATGACGACAGTTGTTCAAACACGGCTCGTTCTGTCAATTTAGATATACGGACAAAAGTCGACTAACATCAAAGTCATGCTTCTTAAGCAAAGGATAAACAAATGCCCTCTTCCAGGAGTCTGGAAACTGACCAGAGGAGAGACACTTGTTGATTATAATCGATATCGGATAGATCAATGCATAAGAACATTCATGTAGCAGCCACTCAGGTATGGGTGAGTATCCGTGAAATTATCCCTAACCATGATTTCCGTGGAGGAGGAATCGTGGTTTGGGATAATCCTGTGTCTAATCTTGTTTTCTCTTTATACTGGACCAGTAGGTGACATAATCAGGCAGCATGAATTGTGTTACCACCAATATTTATGCAAAAGGCAATGATGACTGTCAGATTTATGCAAAAGACAATAATGACATGTCTTCATTTCGTATGGCTGCTGAAAAGATATGTCTGTGTATTGATAAAATACGTGACTGAATGAAGTGCAACTTTTTTAAGTTAAATGATGATAAGACTCAGGCAATCCTGATTGATCGAATTGGGCGATTAGAATGTAATAAATTATCTGTGCGTATTGGTGAAAGTCATGTCAAATGTGAAGAATCTGTCAAAAACCTGAGTGTGATTTTCGATAATAGGCTGTCATTTCAATCGCACATTAGCAACTTGATAAAAACATCTTTAATGAATATTCGTTATATCGGACGTATGAGGCCTTACATCATCCGGACTTATAGTGCTTCCTTATGCACAGTCTTGTTACTTCACGTATTGATCATTCGAATTCATAAAATATAAGGTTGTCCTAATATTTGGCTATACAAACTTCAGCGAGTTCAGAATGCTGCTGTTCGCGCAGTGATGCAAGAGCATAGATGCTGTTACATCACCCCTTTGTTACAATCCCTTCATTGGTTACCGATAACAACACGTATCCAGTTTAAAGTTCTTGTCTATATGACTATGGCACTTGATGGTCTTGCCCCGCCTTACATAATTGCACTTTTATCACTTTATCAGCCACGGAGACAGTTGAGGTCAGGAAAAAATTTCTAGCTTGAGTGTTCAATTCTAGATTAGTCATTTCCGATCATACGTGCTTCATGAGCATTTGTCCTAGGTTATGCTACGCGCATCTAACTCACTTCCAATTTTTAAGCGAAATCTAAATACACATCTGTTTACTAGTGTCTATATAGAGTATTTAGAGTGTTGTTACAACTATGTTTATCCTTGCGTTTATTTTCGCCATACAGCACAATTGAGATACACGATTTTTGTGCTATATAAATAAATTATACCATTACCATTGGGAACTAGTCGCTGGGAATTGCTTAACCTCTGTCTGGTAACTTCTCTAGCTATTTTCGAACGTCTGTCTGGGAACCTCTCCAGCTATTTTCAGCCATCCTTCGCCTACCTACTAAGAGATTACTCAGTTAAGTGAGTCCGATGGCTGACGGTAGACTTATGTAGACCGTCACCTATCTAGATACTGGGTGAACTTTCGGTGGATATATAGTCTAACAACTTTTATTTCATTTCGCAATAGGCTACAATATAAAAATGCCCGCCGCGTTGTACAAGAAATTAGTAACGCTATTCGATTTGTCTGACTATATCGGGTTTTTGGCATCGCCAAACACCTGTGTAAAACAAAACAGGACACACAGAATGCAATACGATACCGTTTGTAATGTACAGTGATCTGGTAACGACTTAAAACTAGAATAGCATCGCCTAGGACGTACAGTATCTGAAGATTTTTACGGGAGATAATCGCCATATGTTTCGGTTCACGAGATATGCAGGCAACAGCTGGTAGATAGTCACAATTTCTCAAGATACACCAATGGAGAACACAAACTTAAATTAAAGTACCATTATTATAATTTAATGCGGGAACGACGACGGTAATCGTGATATCGTTAATGAAGACTTGTATAGGAAAGCGCATGTTAATTTTATCTTAAATTTATCCATAGCCTACAAGCAACCTCCTAATCTAAAACAACTACTCACTCCTAACAAACTACCCACGCACAATACACTCACTTCCACTAGACCATGCAATAAATCTTTACCAGCACATCGATACACGCACCAGATAGTGACCCAACAACGCCACCTTCAATATTACAGTCTCACACACATGTTACACTAGCAACATCGTTTACGCTATATCCTGCAACATATGTCCTCGAGCAGTATACATTGGAGAAACGGGACAGACACTCCGCCAAAACATCTCTGGCACTCGATACTGTTGACCATGGCATCTTACTCAATTGTCTTCTTATTTCCTGTGGGATCAATGGATCCGTACTTACCTGGATCAAATCTGTCGTCATCAACCATGTGGCAAAAATCAATAAAATAGCTTCACCACGCGCTCAATCAATCGTTTCTTGTAGATAGGTCACTCTTGTAGATCCGTTGGTTTCTTAACCAGAGAAAAATCAACAGAAAAAACATACATACCCCCGGTAGGTATAGGTTTTTTCTGTGCATTTTTCTCCATCAATTCAAAGAACCACATTGGCTATCCTCATTAACATTACGTTGGTATCTTAAGAAACCAAATAGCTGCGTGACATTAAAGTCCATTCATATGAATTCTTTCTCTCAAATGAACTATAACGCAGAAGTGATATAGCAACTGATAATCTAAATATGCATCTTTTAGATAAGCGAAGATACAGTAACGATATATTAAAAGAAATATAGTTGAAGTGTACACATTCATAGAGGTAAATTTACATTGGATATTTACAGGCAACAAATTGTGAAATGCTCTGTATACAATATAAGATGTTTAAAGCTGAACAGTACTTTACTAGAATTAAGAATTAAAATTTAATCACAAAAGCTGCGGTATGGTCACGATAGGAAACATTTCCAATTAATCTAAAAGCACGTTTCTGCAATACATTTACACATACAATTCGTGAACGGTTAAGATAGCAAAATAAGAGTACATATAAATATCCAAATATACAAAACATCAGTGATGGAGAATTTTTTAACACTATAAAACACATAGATTTTTTTATCTATATTAAATTGTAGTTTTAAAATGAGTAATCCGGCTTAATTGGATGTCTAAATACGCATCTAAAAGGATCGCATGTTCAATTTAATCAATAATGATGCCATCAAATATAATATTTGCGGTACATGATGCAGGTTCTGCATAAAATATATAAATCGTTTTACTCACATTTTGTGAGAGTTTATTAACATGAAACCAGTAATACTTATTATGTTGGGTCACTCCACATAATAGCGGCACAGTTAATTATGATTTTCTATGATAAGAATGTATTGGTATCGTCTGCAAACAAACTATATTCCAACACTGAAGATGTTCGGTCGTGAAAAATACAAGATCAATAAGGTTGGAACCGATCCGTGCGGCACACCATATGTAACTAATAACCTATGGCATCATACATGGTTCAAGGAAACCATGAAGTTGTATCTTAGTTGAGTAGCTTGCAATTCATCGAGACACAATTCCTCTGAACCATATATATATATTATATATATATATATGAAGAAAGAAATTATATATATATAATTTCTTTGTTAGTATGTCATGATTTATTGTTTATTGTGTCAAATGCCTTCTTTAAGTCAACAAACAGACCGATGGAATACACTGATCGATCGATCGCAGTAGTGATACTCTCGACTAAGAAAACAGTCATAGTATGTCTGAAGCCATATTCCCATCGTACAGATTTTTTTTTGCAAATAAAGTCAATTGGTCGTTTATAAAAATGAAATATTTTTTCTCATATTTTGGCAAATTGAAAAGACCAGAATAAGTCCCACTTTGAAATGACACACGGAAAATATGGAGTAACGAAAATTAATTTTTACTATATTCATATTAATTCGACCATTACCCACTGACATTTTTGAGACAGATGTATTCACTACATTCAAAATTTCAGTTTCTGAGAAATCACCCTAAAACATGAAGTGTAAAAAAATCTGGAAAAAAGTCAGTGAATGTAATGGTGAGACATTTCTGAATTTTATTCACTAAGTTATGGTTGCATTGAATTCTTTGAATTATTCAGGATAGGACGAGTAAGTGTTCTTACGTTTAATTATATATTTCTATATTTTAAAGGTACCTTCAATGATCCTTTTGATTCGCCTTTATAAATTATTCTGCTCTTTTTTGACTTGTTATTAGGATGTCGGTAAATTTATTGTTATGAACCTTATATTTGTTATCATTTAGTTCATCTCTCTCTGTCTTAAGTGAAATTCATAGAATCGATTTTTCTTTCTCCACGCATTTCGCAACCCCGGAGTAAGTCATTCGTCTGCTTCTAAACCATTTTTAGATGTAACATATCAAATATGTTTATGGGGAGGTTTAATGATATAAGTTATATGAAAGACTGTCACATAATACTCTCACATGCGGTTACAATGAAGGTTTATGGAGGCTACATTATATTTTCACTGCAGTTACAATACTTTCGACAATAGCTGAATACCCTGCAAGATGATATTAAAGTATATCCATACTAGAGACGAGTTTTCTTCAGCAACGGGGAAAAACTTGCTCACGATCATCACAGAAAAATCGACCGGTGAGCGCTTTCATACCCGCCACGTAGTCGAGTTCTTCTACCTCGCGAATAAGTACATCGCCGGTGTTATCAGCGTTATACCTATCCACTGCTGATTTCCCAGATGGCCAGCTTGTTCTAGTTTAAACAAACTTAACAAACGCCCAGTGTCTAGTTCGAAAACGTTGGTAACCGATATATTATAATGTTGACTGTCAGTGATGTTAACCCCGTGTGAAGTGAGGTGAACGCGCGAAGGCTGATTTGTGTGTCATCGCAAAATGTTAGCACAACCTTCAGAATGAGTTGAGTTGTTGCCGATTGTATGCATTACGTGACCTCCGAACGTGGCGTGTGGTTGTCTAAAAAATGTCAGTCCCTTGTGTAGCATGTATCCTTCCTGAAATGTGCAATAGAAAAGCGACTCGTATCTGATAAAAGGCTCGTATAAAAGGTAGACTTAGGTTTCCAATTCAGTTTATGTCGGATTTTTGATAGCATAGTTACACTCTCGGTAGGGAGCAGCCAGCGTATTCGTTAGGGCGTTTGAATTTAAAACCAGAGAACCCCGGTTCAAGTGCCGCTCTCGCCACTTTACCTGTGGCTTTTTTCCCTGTCAAAAATGGCCTAAGATCCCTATGCCTATTGAGGTCTGGGTAAACGTTGCGGTGTGGTTCTGTTCGGGGTTTTCTCATCCGGCGTGGCTATGCTTCTGATGCTCTATGGATGGTCCTTATGTCCATCCCCGCTATCTCGTCATTCCATTTGTAAATAAACATTAATCATACCAGCCATCGTGGATTTTGCTACAGAACCAGTGGCTTTTCCTTTATAAATGGGGCTAGTCCTTTTCCCGTGTAACCACATAGGCTAGCATGCTGAAGAACCATGTGGCCCACACTGCGATTACCTTGTCAATTACTCTATTTTTCACTAAGAAAGTACACTATTGGCGGAAGTAACACCAGTTTCCATATTACGATATGCTAGGAGAGACACCACATCTATTAGACTAGTCGCATGCTTAAGTGATCAAAGTAGACAACTACGTACTTTCTCTGAAACTATACCTTACGATCTCGTATACATGCAACATAACATTCCAAAGCCTCATTCTAAAGGGCTACAAAGTCTTTGTCGCTCAATTAACCAATGGTCACATTTCAATTGAAACATTATGTAGGCTATGCAGATGCAGCGCTCTTGAACTAAATTGTCTTGGGCCAGATATAACTGAGTAGATATGTAATAAAATTCCTTGAAAGTCGGGGCACATCTTTTGAAAATCTGGAGACCCATCTTTACATCAAAAAAGATCCGTGGATTATGGCTTTTATTGACCAATGGATAAGAATTTAGGCTACATTCCTATGTTCTTTAGGATATCACAGGCGTCAGGATTGCTTATCACACTTTTGAGTGCTGTGCAAACAATAGGTCGTGGAACACGCAGCTATATAGATAGATGATTAGGAAGAGGTTATGCAACGAGCGTAATGGGGTCGAAATGTGATTAATCAATGCTCTTAACATACCGTGTGAAAATGCCATTAATAAAAACCAAAATATACTATTTATTTGAGTCTTACACTGATCAGTATCTAATGATGACTTTATGTTTTCCAATCGTGGCAGGTATCATGACAAAGATATCAGTTGATGCCTACTGTGAAGGAAACAACGATTGATTCATGTTTTCTGGTTTATTTCATGACTGTTAACATTGTTTATTAACGTCCTGTCAGCCGACACACGACGTCGTGAAAACTCGTCGGGTTTTTTAGCTGCAAAAAAACGACCATTATTATTGTCCCCATTCACTACAATAGATAAAAGGAAACGTCTTGCGTCTCGTATAATAGTCGACAAGAATCGGGCGTCGCGAAGTGGAACCATGCAACATATATATCTAAATAGAGAAGAATCCTTTCTTACTAATGGCAACTTCAGGTGAGTGAAATTTTATTATTTGCTATTTCCCGTTAAGTTGGTGAATGCTCAGATACTGTAAAAGTGAATATTCACAAAACTTTCGCGAGTATTAAATAAGTAATAATAATGACTATTAGGCATTTATATACCACCCCACTCCACGCACGCATGCTCACAGGGTGGTCCACGATGGTGTGGAAATAGCAACTAATACTATAAAAAAATGAAGTCGTTACAGTTACAATTTATATTGTCTGAAAAGATATGACTTAAGCATAGTTTTGAACTATCAATAGAGACCAACGGTCCAATACGGTCCAACGAACACAAATTTTTTTAATAATATTGAATCTCGGATACTTAAGTTTCAAACAAATGTCTGCTTGTCGCGAATGCAAAATTATTTATTTGAAACGTTATTCGAAACGATTTGATTTGAAAGTTACAAAACGCACGTAACAAAGCGTTTGAGTCAAAAATGGAAATTCAGAAATTGTAAACGGGGCGCGTCCAAATCATACCACGGCGAGACGAAGACGCATACATAATAAGCAAACTTCAAATTATGAAAAAATCTGGGTGGCACAACCCCTGTATGGATATTATGACACAAAAGCACATTACAGTAAAGCACAATTCAATTTAGTGATGGACACAAGATGTGAACCTCTGCCGCACCAATGGTATGTCGTCGTGGCGTTTAATGATTATGCAGTTGTTGTCGTTGGATGTTTGTACGCTAATGATTTTTTTCTAGAGTTTTCATTACCCGTTATAGTGCCTTTTCAGTATATGATGCCATTTTGATATTACAAGGTAGATCAATATCATGTTCGCATCAACCGTTACATCTGCGCATTTGGTCATATAGCTGTATCGACGCCTACCTAATCTCGATTGCTTTAGTAACTTTGGCCATTGAAAACGCTGGCAAATGATTAAATTGGGCAACGGTATGTGTATTACGTATGGTTATGGTATCGCTTCAATATATATCGCGTAGTGGAACGCCCGATTTCTGAGCAATCGCTATCCCGTGCGCTGCATAGCCTAAAGGTGCCTGTACGCAATCTAATTATTTCGTGCAATCCACCCTCGAATACGCCGTGCAATATTTGCGGTCAATATTGCGAACAATATTTTGAAGAAAACAGGCCGATCGCGAGGCTGACGCCTGTTCTATCCTTCATATATATTTGACGGTACATTATTACCTTTGACCAATGAATGACGAGATACTCGTCGTCTTCGGTTAATTACGCTGTTTCGTTTCACGAATAAAGCTGATGTTATTGTTTCACAATTATTATTTTTTAGAAGGAATAAAAATGAAACCTCAATCATGGCTAAATGAAAACTGAGCTTTACTAAACTGATATCACTGATTAACGCTAAAATTATTTCTTCAAGTATTGCATCTTCTTCACAGTTGAGGTTCAATGTGGTCATAAAAACCATTGATAATTTCTTCCTATTAATCCATTCAGATCCGGATTTTAGTTTAAGTAAATTTAGTGGAATTTTTTTTTCTAACCTACGCAATCTCTCGCATGATCGCACGAATGCGGACAACGCTTCCAACGTCGATTGACCAGTGTTTACGCGGTGTGGAATATTTTGTAAGCAGATTTGACACGTGTCTTACAATATTGCACGCGATAATTTCATCGTCTACAGGCACCATTAAAACACTTTTACCTAGTACAATGTCGAATGGTTAAATACTGGCTTAAAATATTAACATTAGCTGACCACAAATATGTTCGTATATTATATAACGAGGGAATCATTAGTGGAGTACACAACAAAAAGGGAACATGGCTAAATAGGTTAAAATTAATGTTGGAGTCTAATGGGTTT